>JAULKM010137886.1:0-18628 GCA_032355605.1 Rubia tinctorum
GTCTCGGGTCATTAAGGTCCTCTTTGTTACAACTTAATTGGATTTTTTTAATTTTTAAATTTAAATTTAAAATTTTAAATTTTAAATTTTAAATTTAAATTTAAAATTTTAAATTTTAAATTTTAAATTTTAAAATTTTAATTTAGAGATTGTCTCTTGAAAGACGATTTTTTATAAGTTATGAAAAAATCAAGCTTTAAACTGTAAAATAGAAGAAATCAAGATAAAATTTTTGGGTTGCATTAATCGGGTCATAAACTTATAACCACTACACATTTCATAATAAAATTTTAATATTGCAACTAAAACCTTTATCTTTCTATAATTCTAATTCAACCCCGTCTTTTCACAGACATATGAAAAGATGGTTTTTCCCAAGACTTTACCTTTAATTTAATTTAGAATATTTACATTTATTTAAGTAGATTTAAATTTACTTAAATTAAATGACGTATATTTGAATTAATTAAACTCTAGTTTAGTTCATCATTTTAGAATTATTTCTTCTTTTTGTTGTTGTTGAACTTCTTGTGCATATTGAACTAAGCTCAACAAATACAAACTTTAAATCTTCTCCCCTAATCTATTACTTGCTGGTATCCGCAATACGTTCAGTAATTCCCTTGCATAATCATCATAATCAACAAAAGATGTAGAGATGTTGCTGGTTCCTTCTGGCATATATTGCAATCATTTCCCTGCCAGGATATTGAAATACTGAAGTCTATCTATAGTAGTTAGCTTCCCATTAATCATCATCCACATCAATTCTTTGTATGCTTTGGCAAAATATGTTTATGCCAGACTATTCTACTCTTGTATCCGATCTCCTTTCCTCCCCTGACCATCTCATAAACTGCGTCAGCTTTCAGCTTTCCATTTTTGCTAAAGCAATGCTTCAATTTTGGGAAAATACCCTCCAAGCCCAGGTCTGAATCAGGGGCGGAGTCAGAAAGAATCAGTGTCGGGGGCTGATATGTAAAGAAAAAAAATTGCCAATTTTCCTTCATATTGGAGGGGGTTGAAAAAAAATTTAAAAAAATTTACCCTAAAAATTCCCGTAAATTTTAGCTTGGCGGGGGCTGGAGCCCCCGCCAGACCCCCCTACCTCCGCCCCTGGTCTGAGTAATATTTCGGAACCCATTTACCCCGGAGGATGTTTTTTCTTCTATGATAGTGATCCCCATGCTACTATTGTGAAGCCTCTTTGTCCTTCCTCCCTTCCCCACAAGTAGTTTGTACATAGCTGAACAATTCTCTTACGAACTCTTTCTGGAAATATCATCACACTTGACCAGTACACGAATATGCTCGGTAAAACTCCATTTATCAGTTAAAATTTCCCTGCGAATGGAAGGTTCCTGGTAGACCAACCCTTGATTCTTTCTCTGGTCCTTCCAACCATTATTTCACAGCCTTCCTTTCCCCATTCAACTAAGGACACTAGAAGCCTTAGATATGTCATTGGCAACTTTCCCTACATCACCTGCTATATTGAAGCTAGCTCCACCTTAACTCATTCATACATCTTAGAGAAGGATACTTTAAACTTCTTCTCATTGATTGACAAGCCAGTTACTTCCATGATCTCATTCAATATCCTTCCTATGATGCACGGGGACAGGGAACCGATTGCAGTTTCCGATTGGGGACACAAAGGGGACGGGAAATGGGACGGAAACGACATGGGAATGTCCCGGAAACATCCCCCGAACTCCGAAAACATTTGCTCTGTTTCACTTTTGCTCTGTTTTGTGTTGGCTCTATTTCTTGCTTTTTAGCAGCTTTACGCCTTTATCCCTTTGTTCAATGTTGACTTTATTGTTTTTGCAACTTTATTCCTAAGTTCCGTTTCTTCTTTATTGCTTTAATCCTTTAATCCTTTAACTTTTGTCCTTTATTTAGTTATTTGTTTAGTAGTCATTGTCCCATCTGTTTGTTAAGCCTTTAACCATTGTCCTTTCTGTTTGTTTTGGTTATTTTTCTTTATTTTTTATTTCTAACATATTTTTTAAATATAATATATGATAGATTATGGAATCATGTATTTTATATATTGTTTATTTGAATATTTAATAGAGTATGGATTGCTATTTTTATATTTCTTACAACTTATTAAATTGAGTTTGAATAGTTGTTTTATTTGATATTAAATTTTGAATATTAAATTTTTATTAAATTTTATCCGTCTCATTGCCGTCCCCGTATCCAATTTTTTTTAAATTTTCCCATTTTCCGTCCCCATTCCCGTTTAGGTACCCGTCCCCGTCTCGGTGCAACATAGTATCCTTCTAACTCCTTCTGGTGACTTTCTATTGGCTCCAAAGAATAAGAGTAGGTTATCAGCAAACAAAGGGGAATGCACAGTAGTTTTTTTTACATGTTTGGTGATAATCTACCTTCCCAATCCTAAACTCCTTTTTCATCATTCTAGACAAATGTTTAATGCTTATAACAAATAATAAAGGGGAAATGGATTCACCTTGCTTCACCCCTCTTATATCTACAAAACTATCAATATACAGGCCATTAAAATTCAAGTCGATACCAAAATTCACGGTACTGACTATAATCCACTAATCAATTGACTTGGGAACCTTAATTCAACCGGACATTTAAGAAAACCCCCTAATTTATGTTGTTCAAGGCCTTACTAATATCTATCTGAGCAAAATAGTTGGTATTCATTTTCTCTATATTATATCTATGAAGCAGATCTTGAGGTAGTAACATATTATAGAAGCACATTGGCTATCACTAATTATTTCAGGAAACACATCCTTCGATCTATTGAATAATATCTCAGTTCTGCCTTTCTAAACTACTGAACAACAAGCTATAGGCCTGTAATCTATGAGTACCTTTTACCTTTAAGAAATTCCACAATTTCTACCTTTTCTCTCTAATATTATATTCATTAACAATGATGCAGTAAATCCTTGT
This sequence comes from Rubia tinctorum, assembly GCA_032355605.1. Taxonomy (NCBI): domain Eukaryota; kingdom Viridiplantae; phylum Streptophyta; class Magnoliopsida; order Gentianales; family Rubiaceae; genus Rubia; species Rubia tinctorum. The sequence goes on from JAULKM010137886.1 coordinate 2,944, forward strand.
TCCACTGTTTTTCATAATACACTCAGCATATATCCATTACTCCCCAATGTTTTTAGTGAGCTTCTATCAGAAGCAGAAATTTAGCAAAACGATAGCGGGCTCAAACAACATAGCCTAGAAAAGTTATGAAAGTCAGGCAGATTACCACAATAGATTTGTTAATGAAAGTTTTCAAGTGCGCGATCTATCATTCCAACCATTACTAGGCGCATTCACGGGGGGTCTGTGACAAGGAGAGTTTTACAAGGAACTCACTAAGAACATGCCTGAGAACCCAAGAGAATTGCAAAAAATGATTGAAAAGCATGTGCAGACTGAAGAAGCAAACAACCGCAAATAGAGCATGAGTGAGGTGAAAAAAGGATAATGGAAGATCCACATAGGGGATTTGTTAAAAAGGGAAAAGGGAATATCCCTTTCAAAGGAAAAGATTTAGGGGTGCAGATGGCAGCCTTTCCAGAAACTTCTTTGACGAATTCATGAAAGGAAATTTGGCAGGCGAACATGGAGTTGTTTCGCGAACCTATGCCAATGATAACACCACAAAAAAATCTGTCTAAGGAATACTATTGTGCCTTTCACAAGAACCATGGACACAACATCGAATACTGCATCGACTTGAAAAAGCAAATAGAGGAGAATTTGTGAAATGGTCAGTTAAGCCAATATAGAAAGGAGGATGGAGGAAACCGTTACAGCGAAACCAATGGGAAAAAACCAAGGCGCGATGAATGCGCAAAGCAAGAATTAAAAAAATTATAGCACCGGTAGGTTATGAAGATCACTTGGTGAATGATGCCCCAGAGAAAGTAATTATTTTTATCTATGGATCAATAGAAGCACTGTCTAACAACGCCTGGAAAGCTAAGGCTGTATTATCCCCACCACAAGAACCAACTGACAAAATACTTCATTGTAATGAGATGATAGCTTTTAGCGAAAAATGATGCGGTTCCCAACGCTTCGCCTCATAATGGCCCGATGGTCATTATCGCTAAGATTGGGAACTCTACAGTTCACAAAGTATTCGTTGACGATGGGAGTGCAGTCAAAATTTTATTCGTTGATTTCTTTGACAAACTTGGATATAGGTGAACTGATTTGAAGAAGTCTACATGCTCTCTCGTAGGCTGCTAGTTACCATAGGTGAGAATGACAAAAATTGAACCATCATGTGCGCTTTATTATCATTGATGCACAAAGCCCATTCAACGCCAATATGTGTAGGCCCTGGATGAACGCAACAAAAGGGATATGGTCCCCATATCACCTAGTGAGGAAATTTTGAACTCCAACGGGAATCGCAATGACACAAGGAAATTAACAAACAGCTAGGCAGTGCATGGTTATTGCAATGAGAGCAGGAAGAAATGTTGAACAAACAAAAATGGTCATCACCATCTCGGATAATGACTTACTCAAGCAAGTGGAAACTCAAGTGGATATCAGAGAGGAAACTGAAATTGTCATTCAAGACGATGTGGACACTTCCAAATGTGTCAAGATATGAAAATATCTTCCAAGCGAAATGAAAGAAAAAGTGAAAGAAATTATGCAAAGTCAGAAAGATACATTCACATGGACTGTGCAGAACAAGGGAGGAGTCAATCCAGACATAACTACCCACTCTCTAAATATTAATGATTTGATCAAGTTGATTAAGCAAAAGCAACGATGCTTCGCTAGTGATATACAGAACGCAAGCGAAGAGAAGGTTAGAGCATTGCTCCATTCCGATATCCTAAAGGAGGTAATTTAATAGAAGTGGTTGGAAAACCCACTGATGGTAAAGAAGGCAGATGCAGGATGGAGGATGTGCATAGACTTCAATGATCTAAATAAAGCATGTCCAAAAAACTACTATCCGTGACCTAAAATCGACCAGTTTGTGGAACCAATATCAGGATATAAAATCATAGCTTTCTTGAATGCGTAAAAAGGATACCACCAGATACTAATGAATCCATAAGATGCGGAAAATACATCTTTCATAACCATTTTTGAAGTGTTTTGCTATGTGAAGATGCCATTTGGACTGAAGAAAGTTGGTGCGACATATCAAAGAGTAGTCGACACAACATTTCATAATCAAATAGGATGAGATATTGAAGTATATGTTGACGACATGGTGATCAAAAGAAAAAAGGTGTGTCAGTTCGCTCAGGACTTGAAAGAAACCCTAGGTACGCTAAGCTCGATTGGCATAAAACTCAACCCTAAGAAGTGCATAATTGGAGTGGGCACAGGAATGATTTTGGGGTATAAAGTATCCTCTAGAGTAATTGAAGCTAACCCGAAAAAAATACAAGCAATAGTCGACCTCTCTCAATCACGAACAGTCAAAGAATTGCAGGTGTTAATGGGATCCCTAGCATCACTTAGCAGGTACGTCTCAAATGATGAAGATTTTTTCCACTGTTTGACATCCTTAAAAGGGATAAGAAGTTCAGCTGGAATGAGGAAAGCCTGAAAGTGTATGAGTCTTTGAAAGAACAGCTCCAAGCGTTGCCAGCGCTGAAGTCACCAATGCCAGAAGAGAATCTATACCTGTACCTAGAAATTTCAAGAAAAGAAGTGAGTTCGGTCTTGGTGCGTCAAGAAAGGGAAAGATAAGTACCGTTATACTACATCGGCATGATACTGCAAAGTGTAGAAATGGCACACTTGCCGATCGAAAGATTAACTCTTGCATTAGGCTACTCAGCAAGGAGACTGCGAAGTAACTTTCAAAGTCACAACATAGTTGTGTATACTGACCACCCAAAAAATATCTCGAGCAAGCTAGAATCCTCAGGTAGAATGATTAAATGGGCTCTTGAATTGGGATAGTATGAGATCCAGTTTTAGCCGCAAACTGTATTCAAGGCGCAAGCCTTAGCAGATTTCATCTTATAAATGACGAGCGCAGATACACAAGAGGCAAGTACACCAAAACATCTTGGAATAGACAAAGGGAAATCAAAGTGGATAGACATCGCATGGAAATTGTTCGTTGATGGAGTTTCTAGCAAAGAAAGTTGCGATGTAGGATTGTTACTAGTTAATTCAGATGGAGGAGAACATAAATACTCACTTAGTTTCAATTTCTCACTCATAAAAAATGAAGCTGAATGTGAAGCATTGATACGTAGGTTGAACCTTACAATTAGGATAAATGTCAAGAGCGTTAAATGCTTCAGCGATTCACAGATAGTGGTCTAACAAGTGTGTGGATATTATGAGGTTCGAGGGAGCAGTTGATAAAGTATTTAAGAAGAGTTCGCCAGCTTATGAGCCAACTTGAATACTTTGACAGTTAACATGTACAAGGAGCAAAAATACCAAAGTAGACGCCTAAAGTAAGCTAGTGACGATTGGCTTTGATTCGTCGCTGGGACAGAACGATATGAATGTAGAGATCATACCAGTCAGAAGTACGGTTACAACAATTATGTCAACGGTCCAGACAGAAGAAACAAACTGGATGACGCCGTTAAGGAACAAAATTGCTAGCAGATAGAATCCAGGCTAGAAATCTTGAATTAAGGTCGCATTGCTACTTTTATGAGGGGGGAATCTTATACAAAAAAGGTTACCTATCTTCATGGATAAAGTGTGTGGGACCATCTCAAGAAAAAAAATCATGAAATAAGTTCAAGAGGGACTGTGTGGGACGTATCAAGGATCTCGAACAATTGCAAAGACGATAATTTGAGCAGGGTATTAATGGCCAACAATGTTTAACGATGTGCACAATTTCGTGCTAAAGTGAAAAAGCTGCAAAATTAATGCATCGAAATTGCATAAGCCACAAGATACTCTAACAGGGATATATGGAGTCTGGCCATTCGATAAATGGGGAATTGATTTGGTTGGACCTTTCCCTAAAGGAGCTGGTAATGTGAAGTTTCTAATCGTAACGATTGTCTACTTCACGAAGTGGGTAGAAGCGAAGCCATTGGGAAGAGTCACAACAGAAGGAAAAAGAAATTTTGTTTGGAAAAACACAATTTGTCGGTTCGATGTACCTTAAACTATCGTGACAGATAATGATACACAGTTTACAAGTGGAACCTTCACCGAGTGGTGCTCAAAGTTAGGGATTGTGCAGAAATTCACGTCAGTAACTCATCTCCAAGCTAATGGCCAAGTGGAGGTAACTAACAGAACGTTAGTCCAAGGAGTTAAAAAATGATTGGAAGGAAAGAGAACCAGATGGGTAGATGAGATACCTACGCGTTATTGTCATACAGAACAATAGTGTGAGACCCAACCGAAGAAATACTTTGCAACCTAGTTTACGGTTATAAGGTAGTAATACCAGTTGAAATTGGGAACTCAAGCCTTAGAGTGGAAAAATACAGTGAAAGCAGTAATCCCAAAATAATGAGATTGGATTTGGATGAACTTGAGGATAAAAGACAACATGCAACGATCACATAGGCAAAGTACAAGGAGAAGGTGGCCAGAGCATATAATGAGAATTTCAAGAAAACACAGTTTTGAGTTGGCGATCTCGTTCTACGGAAGAATGAGGCAAGTCTGGCAGAAGAAAAAGGGAAACTATGCCAAAAGTGGGAAACATGTACAAGGTAACGAAAGAGCACCGATCTAACTGTTACGAGCTAGAAAGATTAGATGGAAGCAGCATCCCAGACACTTGGCATGTGATCAACCTAAGGAATTTCTATGTTTAGATCCTTAGTTGGCATTAGGAAGAACTGAGTTGTACAGGAGCCATGATATGATCAATGAAGGCCTTTTCATTGTTAGCATCATTGTTTATTTTCAACAGTGATATCATCGCAGCCATACATAATCAATATCAGAAAATGTCTTTTTGGGCAACTCACTTATAGCACCATTCACTTAAATTTTATGCAAAATCAATAGTAACACCAGCAAAAAGTGGCAAACCGTGGCACACCACAAAGAATACCAATATCACATCTTGTAACCGCAAACAAGTAAATTTGTACAATCGCAACAAGGCAAACTACAGACCTTGTCAAACTACAAATAACAAAATTAGAAAAGCAACAAAAGCAAGCAATAAATATTGCAGCTATGTACAATATAGGTTGACAACCTAAATCTTTCAAGCTATAGATATTGCAAAAAGGCATATGTGCCTACAAAACCGAGACAAAATAAAGTAATAGATCTTGCAGCTTCACACAATATAGGTTTACAACCTCAATCTCGTAAGCTATAGATCTTTAAAAAATTAAAACTCAAAGGTACACGTGCCTGCAAAAAAAGCGACAAAAGCAAGCAATAGATCATGCTACTTCGCACAATATAGGTTTACAACCCCAATTTCGCAAGCTATAGATCTTGAAAAATAAATGCAAAGGCGTACGTACAAATGCATTGAAAATTAAAAAAAGGTGACATTTTATATTAGTCGCAAGAAAACACATTGAAAATAAAAAGGTAGCACAAAATTGAAGTACAAAGATAGTACTTGAAATATTTTGAGAAGTAAATTATTACATCAAATAAAAGCAAGTTATCTACGCTTTGGTGCGCGAGATGGCCCAACAGAAGACGAACTACCAGAGTGGCGGGATTGCTCAGCTTGATATTCCTCCGATAAAATAAAATTGTAGCACCATATCATATGCAAGTAAGCAGGGTGGGAGGTTCGGCCGCATTGCTGCATACGATCAAGATACTTTGCATAGTATGCTCTAAAGTCAGTTATAGGACCAAACTCTTCGCGATCAAGTTTAATATTCATGATGTCCATGGTGTCTTGATAACTTTTATTCAAATCCTTCAAGTTATGTATCTCCTCCTGTAGTTAACGAATATGTGACCTAACAGATTCAGATAAATTAATCTTTTGCCTGCCCATATTCATAGTTAGATCCCCACGGCTAGTGGAACCATAAGGCTCTGCAGAAAGTGTCTTGAGTTTATCTTTGTAATCAACACAGGCTTGTTCAAACTGATGCATGCAAGATTCAAGACGGTTGCACTCAGCACAAATGTGATCATTCTCACTACGCAAGTGGGTATTCACAGTGAACTGTTCATCAAACCTGCTCTACCACCCTGCAGAACATGTAGAAAGATGATTGTATCCATCCTGGTGCTTCTTTAGATGATCCAATAATTGGTCACTATGAGAACACTGCTTATCTATGATTATGGTCTTCTAATAAGCCTCGTGTACTTTATTCGCGACAATATTCTTTGCTTCTTCTTGCTAACCAATCATTTTAACCAAGCTTAGTTGCTACCGCTGAATAAGATCATTATTTTTGGCGCAAAATCCTTTCAACTCACCAATATAGTCTTATGAGTCACTTATGATCTTCTTCCATCCAAGCTCCAAATTGTTGATGCTCAATAGCATGAATTTGAGAAAAACGCCCAACAACAACGCCTACTCCTGAACGTGACAGGGAAGGTTGAGCGAACACACATTCAATATTGTAACTGTCAGTTACAAATTTACTACAAGGCAACTCATAGGAGATGATGGAGATGCGAAGAAGTAGGGACACGCCATCCAAGCCATAATGAAATATATTCCAAGGCTAAACTCCCGATACTTGAAACACGATCACCAGAAAGCAACTCAAGAAATTTCTTTGATAGGGAAGTGGTTGCCTCAACCATTCTAATAGGGCAGCAACGAATTGGAAGACATAAAATAAGGATGTTGCTCAGCACAAACACTAGGACTCAACATATCAAGGGGATTTAAAATTTTACGATCGATCAAAATATCAAGTCTACGCATACGAATAAATACGAGAAAAAAAGTACAAAATTAGAGTTGGCATACCAAAATTCACATTGAAAGCAGTGCATATGGTTCAGACATACATTAAGGTACCATTGTAAGTTACAAATATAAATTCAAATGGTCTTAAATTTAGTCATAACTCTAAAATTAACTAACATTAGTAGGAGAAGTAGGCGTATTCTAGCTAACAAGAGCAGAATCCTCCCCGTCTATATTCTGAACAAAATTCTCCACATTCGCATTAACCTTTGGGTCAGGAGATAGCTTAGGACCAGGGGAAGCGAACATGAGGCTCTCAAGATAGTAAACTATGCACTCTCTCAGCTCAGAAATAGAAGGCAGGGAAGACAAGCCAGTAAGATGCGATAACCGAGCATAAGGATGTCCACCATTAGAAATTTTATTAATAAATTCAATGTTAAACGTAGTCTTCTGCTACTCCAATATCTCCTCGCACTTAGCCAGTGAAGGTAATTTCTTCACTTTCTGGGTAGGATTCATCTTCTGCAGTTCCACCAAAGCCTTGCACCGATCAACATTGCAAGCAGAACTAAAAATTCTTCAAAAAGGTTGAAGTAGGACTTCATTTTTAAAAGATAGTCGACAAGAACTTGAGGATAACCTGCGCATGCTTCTCAACAGCTTCAAGAGAGATCTTCATAGCCTTGTGCTAGATCCTTCTCGCTAACTTTATAATTTATACTTCTCTAACACCAATTCCTCCTCCTTGGAGAATTTAGCAACCCATTCACCAACGAGCTTCAGACGCTCACCAATTTTATGACATCCATCAGAAAAGAGACATAAACAAATATAACAATTAGATATAGTAATAAAAGCATGCTAATTTAGGACAAAGTCATTTGAAAACTATAGCGAAGATACCGCAACCATAAACTCGTGCAGATGATGTTTGAAAAAAGTGGCAGAAACAGTCCCTTCTGCTAACAAACTACCACTTTGTTGTGGAGGCTTAGAATGGGAATGCCTTTTACGACACTTTTTCTTAGAAGGCTCCAATGAAGTAGATGAACCACCACTACATTCCTTCTTTTTTTTTTCTTGAGCCATAGCGTCAGCATCAACTACAGGTACCTCTTTATCTTCTTGTACCCTATCCTTAATTTGTGCTAATTGGGAGTTTTCCTGAGCGAGGTTCTCCTGTAAGACACCATTAACACCAGTGTTATGTGGAGGTATAGATATATTCTCCATATCTTCAGGTTCATCGTTAGAGATGAACAACCTAATAATCTTGCACCCGACTAGATCCATATCTACCATTCAACATACAACTTAAGTCAAGTGAACACACAAACACATATGAGCAATTCGAAAACAACAAGGGATAAAAATAATGCATGTGAAATAGAGAAAACACAAGATAACAACAAACAACACCTTCGCTCTTAGATTCAGCATGGCGTAGACCTATCAAGTGTTAGCTGAGTTTTAACACAACCTCGGAATTAGAAGTAAGACAAACCCCCGACTAATGAAGCTTAGAATTAGGAACATTATAGTTCCAAGCCGGAAGGATATGTTCACATTTACGATCCAGTTTTACATTTAACAAATTTTTGTACCACACACCGCAATTACTAGGGACCCATTGACGAACTCAATGGTGGGAATGATGGGAAAAAAGTGTTCGTTGGATGAGTTTTTCACCTTATAAAGCTGATACAAGCTACAAAATAAGTCAATAGAAAAAGGGACATTGGTTTGGGTACACGCATAGTGGAAACACACAATGATCGCGATACCTTTAGGACAAAACTGAGAGAACACGATTTGATAAGACCGAAGCGAATCCATGCCATGCTGAGGGAGGAGAAAAATAAGACCAAATTTGGGATAATCTAAATAACAAGACATGTAACCAACAAGAGAAGTGTGAACATTCTCAGAAATAAGAGGGGCTTTGAGTTAAGCAAAGATATGAAAGAAAAATTAGTTTTTAAGTTTTTCAAGAAATTGTCGGACAGAATGCTATTAATGGCAGAAATGCCGGTGGGATGATCAGAATCCTCCCCAGAGTTAACATCATCAGTCCAGACATCCTCTACGGGAGAATCAGTAAGATTAAGAGTAGACATCCGATCAGGAATGAGTCCTAATATTTGAGATGAAAACCCTATTAATTAGAGCTACAAAATACAGACAGTATATTCCGGAAAAAGTTTTAAAAAACACAGGTAACACGTTGGAAAGGACAATCAGATAACTTCTAGCCAAACGTGAACAACAAGATTGGTAGAACTGAGACACCGCACAGATTCACAATCAAGAAAACGTTTAAAAAGGGGAGAAGAATAAAAACAGAGAAACTTATGAGTTGAGAGGGCGGAGAACGATGATGCACAAGAACAATAAGAAGGGACAACAAAGATGAAACACTGAGGCGTTTGAGGAACCAATAAAGTATGATATTTAAAATAAGGCACTGAAACGTAAAAAATGAGGAGTTAAATTAGTCGAAAACATCATGATGGAATTCTGACATAAAAAATAAGTTACCTTTTACGGAATACGAGAATGCGGCGGTATATGAATAGGTGATACACTGAACAATTACAGAGTTAGGTCAATAAATTCAAAGCATTTATAAGCTAAGAAAAAATAACAGCGTGTGAGAAAATTAGGAACATCATAATGAATAATGAGGAGATAATCTCGGCTTAATGAAACAAGATCGCAACAACCAAGCCTATCAGAAGTCTTAAATTTGAAGCATGAATTGAAATTGAAATTCAAAATCTAGATATTCCAAGAAAATTACAAGTGTAGCCAAGAAACACACAACACTTCGCGAAAACAATATAAGTTATGGTGATGACGAACATGTTATCACAGTTTAGGAAATAAATAGAACAACAGTTTGCACACATTCAACAAACATAGTCATCGTTTCGCGGTTCATTGACTTAATGGGTAGGGGAGCTTATGGTGTATACCTAGCCCACAAACTAAAAATTGTTGACCTTTAGGCCCAGCCCAAGACTTAGCCACGAACCGGGAAAGGCAGAGCCATGTCCAAGAGACTCAGCCACGAACCGGGAAAGGCAGAGCTATGTCCAAGAGACTCAACCACGAACCGGGAAAGGCGGAGCCACATCCAAGACTCAACCATGAACCAGGATTATAGAAACCATGATGCAACCCATGATCTCACTATCACAGGAATGACCCTCTAGCACCGGTTTATCGGAAGGCTAGCACCATTTTTTTGGGGTCTAAAAAATCGGTGCCTAGGTAAGGGGTGAAACGGTTTCACCAATTTTTTTTAAATGGTGCTAAATTTTAGCACCGATTTTTTGGTTAGCATCAGTTTTGTGAACCGGTGTTAATTTAGCACCGATTTTTCAAAAAATTGGTGTTAATTTAGCATCGATTTTTTGTTGGCTCCGGTTCTCAAAAATCGGTGCCAAATTTTTTCAAGGATTAAAAAAAATGGCCTTCCTCTGTGAGCAGCCGCGCGCAGCTGCGTTCAGAGAAAGGGAAAATGCTCTTCCTCCGTAAGCTGTGGCTCCGTTCAGAGGAAGGGAAAAGACCCAAAATTAATAATTTAGTAGGGCATTAATTTAATAATAATAATATCTTCACAAAATTTATAATATTCAAATAAAACCAAAAAATGTATGATACAAAATTAATAATGTAAAAGACTTTCCCAAAATATAAGCTTGAAGAGCTGCAACGCTTGTTTGATACACACTTTACACAAGAAAAGTCATCTCATCCTCAAAGAGAATCTCAATACTCCTCTTCATTAAATAGAAGCACATTGCAACCATCCTTTATGTTTGCAATAACAAAGTTATTAAGTTGAAGCATGAATAGGAAAATACCATGTGATTACGGAGATAATGCTTACACAAGCAATTTCAAGCAATTTATGCTTACTCAATTGCACACGCCAAGGCTAATAGATTCCATTAGAAGAACTCCTATGCACAAAGCTTCAATCAATTGCACTCCCACATTTATGCATCAAACATTCTACAGTGCTCCATAATACACCAAAACAACACCACAAATACGTTTTCACATAACAAACTTCTAACATCAACATTAGTAAAAACATTCGATCACACCGAGAAACTGACAGCTAGAAAATATCATGTAGCAGTAGCCATAGGTTTTTGAAAGAGAGAATTTATGTGTTTCAATAATAAAGCTATACTACTATAGGAGTGAGCGAAATAAACACTACAGACCTATCTCATCAACTAATCTCATGAATATTGGCATGACCTCCTGAACATCAGCACATTTCTCATAATATTCAGTCACTGACTAGCTCAAGAGAGTAACTGTATAAGCAAAAACCATAACAACAAAGGAAAACCAAGACAAAAACAATGAATGCATTCTGTTTTCGAGTCATACATTATGCTTTCATCACTAGACAAACTTGAAAACAGGCAAATGAATAACAAAACAACCACAAGAAAGCTAATCTTGATTTCAAACAATGGTAGCATTCATATCAAGATATGAATATCATCAACACAAAGCTCTTAGTACACATATAATTATCAAACAGTAGTAACACCAAATGAAATTCATCAAGAATGCTAGTGCAAACAATTCTACGCAGATGCCTATAAAACTACCAGAAAGCCTCTCACAGAAGGAATATCGATATTGGTCCTCAGAATTCCCTGCACAAAGCACACCTAAAATCATGTAACACCAAGAAAAGCTTATAAAATCCATGACATAAAGTATGATGACGTAAAACATTAAACGTGCCTCAGAATCGATGATAAATATCCGGTTCCACACCAAAATCTTAAAATGTACTAAAAGTCCTAACTTACTCTATCAGATTCCACACCAACACTAAGACCTTCTCTAGCAAGGCCTTCATCCTATAATTCCCACACACAAACATCAGTAAAATCTCTCATCAATTTCTCTAAGAACAAATTTTAAACAAAAAAAAGTACCAATTCAGCTTGCAGAGCTTCCAGGGCGGCAGAGACCTTGGGGAGGAATCGATCTCACTGCCACCGACATGGTACCCTCACCCCGACATAGCCGCAAACCAACATGGTGCAGATATAGTTTTTTTTCAGAAAAAAACAAGAGTTTTTAGCCTTACATGGTGCGGATTAATGAGGGGAAGAAGATGAAAATTGAATGAGGAGATGAGACGTGATGAACGGACGAGAGCACCAGAGCAAATGTCTAAGAGAGGAATTAGGGTTTGAGTATCCAAACTATCTTATTATATAAGTGTCTCACAAGATGAAGGATCTAGATTAACCCCACTATTTAATCAATGATTCGGATTAATTGGATCATTAAATGAGTTGAATTCTTATTAGGCCCATTAAACTTTTGGAGCATTCATTTAATTTAGAATTTAAATGCTATATGAGCATAATTTTAGTATTATTTAATTTTAATTTATCCATTATATATGCACATAATTGATGCATTAATTTTCTTCATTTTTTAGAAGTTTATATTTTTCTCTTAAATTTTACCATATTCACATTTTCATAAAATATAGAAATATTAAATCAATACATTTTTCGATGAAATGTTGGAAATTTCTGGTACATGTTCTTAAGTAACTTACATTTAATTACTTAGAAGTCAGAAAGGGAAATCGAAATAAATTTTAGTAAAATTATATTTTTAAGTCAAAATATTAAAATTATTCTAACTAAGTAGGATGAGGATGATTGTATTTTTCTTTATTAAGTGAATAATTGTATTTTTCTTTATCAATTTCTTGTGCCCGATCGATGATAAATTCCCGTTACGGATTTGAAAAATAAAATGGGGGTGTATAGGGAAGTATTACGTTCAAGAGGATTTCAATTTAAGGTTACGAGTAAAGTTTTTTACCCATTGCCCTTAGGTCCCTCAAAGAAATTTGGAATTGTCGGATCACAAAATTGGCGACACTAAAATTTAATTGAACAATATACGATTGCGACTTTGCAATTTGGGCATGTATGGGTGAATGGAAGGGTCTCGAAATTCAACATTGATTACTTGTACACAATTTTGGAAAATTACACTGTGGCCCAAAATTGTGTTTCCACATTATCCATTGCTCCAAAATACATTAAATAATATATATTTTTGGTGAATTGTGGGAAAGCGCTAGTAGATGTTCTTGAGTAATTTAGAGTTGATTATATAGAAGTAAGAAAGATAAATCGGAAAGGATTAACGATATATTTTTGTGCCCGATCAATGATAAATATTCCGCTACGGACTTGGAAAATAAAATATGGGTAAAGGAAGCATCACGTTCGAGTGGATTTCAATTTGAGGTTACGAGTAAAGTTTTTACTTTTTTGCACCGAGATCTCTCCAAGAAATTTGGAATGTCTAATCACGAAATTAACGATACCAAAATTTAATTGAACAATATACGATTGTGACTTTGCGATTTCGTCATGTATGGGTGAACAAAAAGTCAACATTGATTACTTGTACACAATTTTGAAAAATTATACCGTGGCCCCACAATTGTGTTTCCCCATTATACATTGCTCCAAACTACATGATTTTCGTTATTCCTACCTCAATATGAAAATAATATATAATATTTTTTGGTGAAATGTAGGAAAACGCTAGTAGATGTTTTAGAGTAACTTAAAGTTGATTACATAGAAGTAAGAAAGAGAAATAAAAAGGATTACGTATATGTTCTTGTGCCCGATCGATGATAAATATCCTATTATGGATTTTGAAAATAAAATGGTGGTGTATAGGGAAGCACCACGTTCGAACGGATTTCAATTTGGAGTTAAGAGTAAAGTTTTTACTTTTTGCACTTAGATCCCTCCTAGAAATATGAAATTGTTGAATCATGAAATTGACGACACCAAAATTTAATTGAATAATATACTATTGCGACTTTACGATTTGGGCATGTATGGGTGAATGGAAGGATCTCGAAAATCAACATTGATTACTTGTATACTATTTTGGAAAATTACATTGTGGCCCAAAATTGTGTTTCCCCATTATCAATTGCTCCAAAATACATGATTTTTGTTATTCTTACCTAAATATAAAAATATTAAATAATATTGTTTTGGTGAACTGTGGCAAAGGACTAGTAGATGTTATATGGTAAGTTAGAGTTGATTACTCCCTCCGTTTCTTTGTAAGTGGCACCATAGGTTTATGTGCTTTGGATTTAGGTGAAAAAAAATGAGTGGATGAAATTGAATGTAGAATGTAAAAAGTAGAATGAGTGGATGAAATTGTAGGAATCTTACCAAAAATGGAAAATGTGCCGATATAAAATAAACAACCCAAAAAGAAAAGTGTGCCAATAATAAAGAAACAGAGGGTATACATAGAAGTACAAAAGAGAAATCGAAGATATGTTCTTGTGCCCGACCAATGATAAATTAGTCAACAAAAGAAGTGAACGGTTTTGAAAGTCAAGAAAAAAAATATAATTTAGCTTAGAGTGGTTGCGTTCAACTGCGCATATCTTATGAATATTTGGCATTTTAAAAAAAATTGGCGATTTTTAAAATAATTTTTGGATTTTTAAATTTTTGGCGGGAAGATTGAATTTAAAAGTTTTTAACACCGGGTTTTTTAATTAACACCGATTTTTGAAAGCCGGTGCCCAAATAAATTAGCGCCAATTTTTTAAAATTAATATAGGTTTTTTTAAAAAAATTAATTTCTGGCCAATTTTTTTTAAAAAAATGTTGCAATTTTTTTGAAAGTTTTGGCGGGATGATTGAATTTTAAATTTTTGACATCGTTTTTTTAATTAACACCGATTTTTTTTAAAACTGGTGTTAAATTATGAACATTTTTTTTAAAAATAACACCGATTTTCAAAAAACCTGTGTTAATTTTAAAAAGCGGTGCTAATTTATTTGGGGTACCGATTTTCAATAACCGGTGTCAAAAAACCGGTGCTAGAGGGGTATCTTTGTGGTAGTGTCTGAAACCCTAGCAATGCGGAGCCATGATTGCAGTTCACTATATAAATATAAGGAGAACAACATTGACTCTGGTATGTAATACTAAACTGAGAAATACCAATGCTCTAGATGAAGGAACTGATTTGATTGTCGGAACTCTATCCCTAAAATCACTCTCGGATTGCAGGTTCTCACTTACAACCTAACCGGGGATACCACATCACAAGGTGATTGAGATACTTTCTACAACTTTTTTTTGCCAAAAGAAAAATATATAATGTGCATTTGGCATACTTTAAAAATAAGTGAGAAATTTATTCTAAAATAGAGTATTTAATTAATATTATAAAGTATCCTCAGTCTTACAGGCTAAGGGAGAGCTGACACTGTTGAGGTTATTTTGTTAATTGTTATGCTATCTAAATATGCTCCATTTAAACAAAATAATAAAAAAGTAAAAGAAAGAAATGCAATTATCAATATCATAGCGGCTATATTAATTTTGGCTGGTCAATAACACTCGTGCTCCATATATACATCTCTCTATCGCTTTCTTTAAGTTTTACTAGAAGATGCCTTCCTGAGTTTATCTTCTTCTAACTATACAATACCACATATACTTGATTTTTAGGCCGTGGCCGACAGTGCTTGCGTATTGGGTTACATTTCTCATCCAATAAATACAATACAATACAGTCAGAAATGAAGTAATCTTCCCCCATTGCGAGCATTTAATTCAATAAAGAAAAACATTTAATTAAAATCTTTTGTTGATTGACAGTATTAAAGGGGGGAATGGGAAGAGTTGCCAGTGGATTTGGCGTAAAGGTAGAAAGATTTTTGAAAGGAAGGGATTTTTGGGAAAAGATCGGGAAAATATTTAACCGAATGCAAAATGAAGAATATTTACGGGGTAATAATTGTTTATTTGTATTCATACTCTGAGATACATTATATACTTGTACAAAAGACCTATACCAGACTAGAAAATGAATTCTAATCTAATTACAATTACAAGTAA
>JAULKM010137904.1:0-18625 GCA_032355605.1 Rubia tinctorum
ACACGATTGATCGTATAACATGCTGTGTTAACAGCTTCTGCCCACCATTTTTTGTGTATACCTTTTTCTGCAAGCATGACTCGAGCTATCTCCTGAAGTGTTCTATTCCTTTCGACAATGCCATTTTGATGTGGAGTAATAGGCGCGGAGAATTCACGTTGAATCCCAAGTTCATCACAGAAATCACTAAACTGAGAGTTTTTGAATTCTCTTCCATGATCACTTCTGATTCTGACAATCTTTTCAATCGAACTTCCTTTATCGGTCTGCAATTTGACTACCAAACTTCTAAACATATCCACAGTATCAGATTTTTCTTTGAGAAATGCCACCCAAGTGAATCAAGAGAAATCATCAAGACACACAAATATATACTTCTTTCCACTAACACTAGGTGTATTGACAGGACCCATTAAATCCATATGAAGCAATCAAGATTCCTTGAGGTAGTAATATACTATACTGCAGAGTGTGGAAATCCTTCAATTTACAATTCACCTTTCCCTATTACTCTGCTTTTCTTTCCATCCCAAAATATAACCGAACCACCATCATATGGTTTTATCCTAGTAAAAAACTCTTGAGTTCCAGTCATGTGACGAGAGCAACCATTATCAAAGTACCACGAATCTTGAGAATGTGCAAAAAGTGAAGCATGAGCAACAAAACAAGCATTCATGCATTTAGAAATCCATACCTTCTGAACTTGTTTAGACCATTGGGTACTGCCTATATTGGAACATAGCTGACGTCCGTTCATAATATCATTCAATAATTTGAGACAGCGTTCCTCGGAATGACCTTGAATTTTGCAATAATTACATATCAGAGGTTTTCAAACACGAGCCTTCCTCACCTTTTTCTTTATATTTTGAACCTCCTTCTTGAAATCACCAATAACACATGTTGCATTGCCATAACCAATTCATTGTCGATCTCCAAAGCTTTTACCCATGGATAGGATGTCGTCTAACTTTACCTTTCCAGAATTCAATTTCTTGATTGTCGATTTCACCAATTCAGCCCGTTTAGTTATCAAGTTTAACTTCATATTCAAATCTTTAACTTCATCCTTAAGTTTCTCAACATGTACTGTCCAATCCTTCTTTGCATCGGTCATTTGATTTTTCTCTACTTTCAGAGATTTGTTTGCTTGAGCCACTTTTATCCACATGTCATATATTTGTTCATATGAAGTGTAGATGTCTTCACTACTCACGGACAGGTCATCTTCATCGCTAGAAACCTCAGAAGTGCGTATGTTCGAACACACTGTTTCACTATTGGAACATATAGCATGGTCAGTGTTGGAACATACATTCACAATTTCTTCTTGAATTTTTGCTCCAAACGCCACATAATTACTGGTGAGTTCCTCTTCATCTTTCTCATCTTCTTCATCCTCACTCCATGAAGTAACATACGATCTTCCTTGCTTCTTCCTTGTATTGGCACATTCAGACTTGATATGTCCAAAGCCTTCATATTCTCTACATTGAATCCTTCCTTGCTGTTTTGCTTCACCACCTGGATTTTTAGAAAATTGTTGATTTCCTTGCTTCACACGGCTTCCACGATTTCTACCAAAGTTCTGTCCACTTGGTCTATTTCCTCCTGTTTTCTCTTGTGGTTTCTTGTTCACAACCTTCTTTAACATTCTTGAAAAATTCTTAGTGATGAGAGCAATTTCTTTATTATCATCATCACTACCTGATTCATAATCATTCCTTGATGAAGATGCTTTAAATGCCAATTCCTTCTGATTCTTTTTCACAGGTTGTTCCATGTTCATCTCATACATCTGTAGTGATCCCATCAGTTCATCCAAGGACATTGTAGATACATCTCTAGCTTCTTCTATAGATGCAACTTTCATAGCAAATCTCCTAGGCAGTGATCCCAAGGTCTTCTTCACCAGCTTAGTTTCTTTGTAAACCTTTCCCAATTGATAAACCATATTAGAGATGTCTCTCAATTTTCCATTGAATGTGGCAATTGTTTCATTCCCATCCATCTTTAATTCTTCAAACTTAGTTGCCAACATTTGAAGTTTGGATTCACATACTCGACTGGTTCCCTCATGTACAATCTGAAAGATATCCCATGCTTTCTTAACCTGTTGACATGTAGATATGAGCTTAAACTGATGTTCATCAACGGCTGTGAAAATTGCATTTAAAGCCTTGGAATTTTCCACAGAGCCCTTCAATTCTTCTGAAGACCATGATGATTTATCCTTGAACTTTTGTCTTCTTGAACTTGATTCTCCCTCTTTCTCCTTAGAGCTGGATTCTTCATCTTCCGTTGGAGGGTTCCACTCGTTCTCAACAAAGTGCCATGCAAGTTGATTTAGAGAATTGATAAATACTCTCATGCGAGTCTTCCAGTAGTTGTAGTTCAATAATTCAAGCAGAGGTGGTCGAGACACAGAAGCTCCTTCTCTTGTCGCCATGGTAAAACCGGATCACACTTTTCTTGACACAACCAATGTAAAAACGTAAGTGACCAAGCTCTGATACCAATTGAAAAACTGGTTTTACCGTTTTATCTTAACTAGTAATCCTATGTTCCAACATGGTCTAACATAACCAAGTGTGTAAAGTAAATAAACACGATACACACAACTTGATTACGTAGTTCAGTGAAATCCACCTACGTCTGCGGGGCCTAGCCCAGTTCAGAATAAATCCACTAATCAGAGATAAAGTACAAAGTATACCATACAAGTATACTTATCTTCTAATTACACCATTGGAGTTGCTCTTACTGGCTGACTACTTCTTCTCATGCTTTCCGAATTTCAAATATTGTTTTGTCCAATTCGATCAGGGAATTTAATTTTTTTCTGCAAAGGTGAGTAGTTGGGTTAAATTTGAGTCCTGAAGCTCCGATTTCCTTACATTGAATGACGTTGATTCCAATTGGACCCGTCTTCTTGATGGTATTACAGTAAATGGATCGAACCACTAAAAGGAGGAAGGCTTATGCTGAAATTCCCACGGATGAGAAGGTGAGGATGCTCGCAAAATGAAGGCTGGCTTATGCCAAAAAAAGAAAGGATGCACTTGAAATAGGCAGTTCCACGGATATCCCATTGAACAATAATGGGTTGGAAGATTCCCTCACCAGCTTGTCTATTGGTTAGTTTCAGTTTCAGCTATCTAATTTTTTTGTTGCTGTCTATGATTTACAAAATTTGAATGTTTTTTAGTTCCTCTATGAATGTAAGCTTCTTTTTATTGCGTGGTTTCCACCTCTCTGAATCTATGTTCGGTGCATTATGGATGAATAATTTGAGCGTTGTTGAGTTAGGTCCTGGTTCTTTTGCCTTTTACTAATATATGCAGAAGGAAATTTGACATTAACAAACATGCCTAGGCACTGACTTTCAGCTCTGTGAAGTCCTAATATTTCTTGATTGTGCTTTTATTAATGGCTGGTAGTTTATCCGACTGAAGAATATTGTAGAGGAAAATGAACATTGAATTGTAGAAAAATTAAGATATGGAAGCATTTAAAAGGAATTTTGGGATTAGCTTCCTAAAATCCACTTACTTGGTTGGAAGCAATACTCCAAATTCATTTGTAAGGGACCACCTTGAGCTAAATTTCAGTTTTAAAAGCTAAGGAATTTGCTGAAATGGGAACTGACAAGTTCAAGATGTAGAAGAGTTGCAGATTTCTAACCTATGCCCAATTGACCCTCATTATGTCATGGTTTGCCTTCTTTCGCATTAGATGTCGCATGTACTTAAAAGCTACCTTAATTTGGAGCCATACATTTATACAAATCAGCGGAATGTAATTAGGCCAGCTTATATAAAGTATATGGGAAGTGTTGCTATTTGAATAAAACTAGCCAGAGATAATAAATAGTCAAGTTAGGGTGTTGATTTTTGCGGTGTCACCGACTTCCATCATGGAGTTGAATTTTCTTTTTTTAGGGACTATTTAATAGCATTCATGCACTTGATGCATTAGTAGCTCTATAGATCTCTGCATATGACCTTCTCTACTTATCTTTGGTAAATTTGACCAAACCTTTACAAAAACTACAAAGAAAACTTGTCTAGGTATTCTACGTATAGATAAGATATGTAGTCCATTCTTTTCAATACTCTGTAGCAATTGGAAAGAGGTTTTCATGCCTTCCTCCACAATAATAAAATTTAATCTAATGTCCATAATGTATGAGTTTATGAAAAACCACATCAAGTAGAGAAAGTTGAGCAACATTAGATGTCATACATTAGAAAGTTGAGCAACATTAGACACCACAAGTGGCATTAGATGCTGCATGTACTTAAGAGCTACCTTAATCTGGAGCCATACTTTTATACAAATCAACGGAATGTAATTAAGGAAGTTTATATAAAGTATATGGGAAGTGTTGTTTTTGAAAGAAACTAGCCAGAGATAACAAATAGTAAACTTCGGGTGTTGATTTTTGCAGTGTCACCGACTTCCATCATGGAGTTGAATTTTCTTTTTTGAGAGACTGTTTAATATCATTCCTGCACTTGATGCATCTTTTGCTCAACAAAGATGGCTACAATAAATGGATTAGTGATATGTTGATTACGTTTAATATACTAAGTTTATCTTGCATACATATTGCCTCTCTGCATTGTTAGTGCTTGTGAGCAACTTTTCCTTTGCATGAATTCTGATTATATATTATGTATTTGGGTGGCATTGATTATGTTGCTTACGTTTTTACTAGTTTCATGAGCAAATTATGATGTACGCATCAGCCTGCCTTTACATCTAAATTTTTTTGTTGCATAATAATATGTCAGGTCATATGTTTTCTCATGTCCATAATTCATTCCTCTAAAAGTTTTGTAGGGAGACCTTTCACGAAAATATGATAATGTACAGATAACCTCCAAATAAAGGAGTTTTTAGGAGCACTGCTTGCATTTAAAAGGGATTTGAGATCAGCTTACTTAAATCCACTTGCTTGGCTGACAACAGTATTACAGGCTCATTTGTGAGAGACCATCTTGTGATAAATTTTAGTTTAAAAACTTAGCAAACTTGATGTAACAAAAAAGGAAAATCTCTTAAAGAAGTAACAAGTTCACAATGTAGATGAGTTGCAGATTATTAGTCTGTGAGGAATTGAGGCTCATTATGTTAAGGTTTTCCTGTTTTTTGAATTACATCCTGCATGTACTTAAGAGCTACCTTGGTCTAGAGCCATACATTTATGCAAATGACCAGAATGTAGTTTAGGCTAGATTATATAAAGTATATGGGAAGTGTTTCTATTTGTATGAAGCTATATAGGGAGTACTTACAGTAAACTTAGGGTGTCGATTTTCTCGGTGTAAACGACTTCCATCATGAAATGAAAATTTTTTTCTCATCGGACTGTCCAATACCATTCCAGCAATGGATGGATATTTTGCTCCGCAAAGAAGGCTGCAGTAAATGGATTAGTGATATGTTGATTGCCTTTACTGTGCAAATTAGAGCTTGCATATAGATTTTCTCTCTGCATTGTTGGTGTCTCTATGCAATTATTCATGTGCATTAATCTGATTATGTATTATGTATTTTGGTGACATTTAATATGTTGATTATGTTTTAACTAATTTTACATTAATTATGTTGTACACATCAATATGCCCTTACAGTTGTTTATGTTTTAACTAATTTTATATTGAATATGTTGTAGACATCAGCTTGCCCTTACAACTATAAAAATATTTACTGCAATAAGTAGGAAGAATTCGAGGTTGGGCAGTGATTATTAACTTATGTTATCCTTGTTGTCTTTGATTTCAATAGCTCCCTATTTTTAATTTAATATCATAAAATTTTACAATCTTTACCATAACTTCTGTTGCTCTTAAAATTTCTCTTTCCAGCATGATGAATGCAATGATCAAGTGACTTTGAAAACACCTTTCCATGGTTGCGTGCGCAAGTAAGAACGCCTGGAAAAATTGTAACTCATATTGAATTGAGAGACCAAGTCACTCAGTTGAGGATACTGAGGAGCAAGTGTATGGAATATAAAGAACTTTAAATAATCATCTGATCTTAACTCTAATAGCAGCTGTGGTCTGAAAAATAAACGCATTTATTAACTTATACAAGTAAATTCAAAGCTGATCATATTTTATTTTACATACATGAGTTATTTCACTTATATAAATGTCTTTTGATTTTGTGATTATGTATAAATGAATTCTGCTCCTTTTGACAGGCATTTAAATTCAGTGAGTGTTTCCTTTTATTAATTTAAAAAAGTTTCCTACCTTACTCCCTGTTGCGCCATTTTTTCTAGAACCAAAATGTCGCGATGAACATGGTGCCTTATGCCTGATGTGCTCAAACAGTTATGTGTTACGTATTGGTATATAATTTTTTATTGACTTTTTGATAACAACTACATTATATATTACTCAGGGTTGTACCTCAGTGTCAGACCCTTGTGCTGGAAAAAGGCGTTGGCTCTCACATTGTTAAGTGTTTGATTAGTGCGTAGGATTAACTATTAAATATGAGTAGATGGAACCTTCATGTTGCCATTTTCAGGAGTTTACATTTTGGATATGGATTGGGATTTGTTTGATTGTTTTAGATTGGATTAGACTCTCCTAAAGTATGATGGAAAGATTGAGTGAGTTGTATCAGACAAATAGACGACTTTTGTAGTTTTCGCTTTTTATATCTAAATTTGGCTGATTATAATATACTGTATGTTTTTGGACCAGATCAGAGCAAGGGAATGTGGATTTATTTAGATTATGGTAATTGTGTATGACCTTGTGAATTTAATAGAATGCGGAAACTTTGTTGGCGACGATGTTAAGTGAAACTAAGCTCTATCTTTCCATACTCCAAGGATCTGGGATGTTGGATGTGAATTTTTTTTTACTCATAAAACTTAGCCAATATTCCATGATGTAAGTGAATATAACAGTGCAAACAACATTGAAATCCGGCTGCAAGAAAGGTCACAGAGGAAGAATAACTATGTTTAAGTCCATTATTTGTTGCTATCTGTGTTCCCATATCACCAACACCCTTCTGTTGATTATGTATTTAGAATATGGAGAGCTTGTGTGTTTATTGTTTGGACAATGAAAGTAAACTCAGTCTTTCCATATATTAGATTTTGAACCTCAATATTTTGGTGTTTTCACTTCCTACATCATTAAGACACTAAGTAGCTGAACACATATATTGAATGTTTACTGCCAGCCAAAATAATTGGTCAGATCTGTTATGCATTTTTTAGTATTGTGTGACCTCTCATTTTGTGTTCTTCTCCCTAAGTGTTGTTTCATTTTTAGAGCCTCAATTAATTCTCATTTTCAAAATTTGAGTGTTGCTTACTGTTGGCCTTTTCCTGTATTTTCAGGAAGTGTTTATGATGGCAGTTTTACCATTCCAGAGATCCAGTGTGTAAGTTGTTCAAAGCCGGTCATGATGGAGACTATGGAGGCATCCTCTATTCATGGTGATCTACTTGGTGGGCGTGATTCTCATGACTAGCAAAGTGTTTTTCCTGAGCTATCGTTGCCTCATCCTTGTGTTGCAGGTTTATCCCACTTCCCTGAATATGATTGATGTTTTCTTTGATAGTTGTTTTGGGTGTAGCTAGTTTCATTGTTAGGAGTTACTGTTCTTCCTTAATCTGTCTTCATATTGAAAAGTATGCATGTGTAGATGAAGCTAGTTGCTGTAGTTTTGATTAGAGGAAAAATTAGGTTAATCCAATGATATTTTCATTATTGTTTTCCCATGTTAAAAAGAGATTAGACTTTTTCCACGTTCAACTCTCACCATTATGTGTTATAATTTGTCAAGGTGTAAATTTATCTATTCTTTGCTTTACTTATAAAAATAGGTAAAATATTATTAGTTCCAACTTAGCTCAATATTACATGATGTAAATGAATATAATAGTGCAAACGACAATGAAAACCTGATGCAAGAAATCTCACAGAGGAAGAATAATTATGTTTAAGTCCATTATTTGTTGATATCTGTGTTCCCATATCACCAACATCATTCTGCTAATTATGTATTTGGAATATGGAGAGCTTTTGTATTTGTCATATGGACAGGTAAATGAAAGTAAACTCAGTCTTCCCATATTCTAAATTTTGAAGCTCAATATTTTGTTGTTTGCACTTCCCACATCATTAAGAAACTAAGTAGTTGAACACATATATTGAATGATTACTGGCAGAAAATAAAATAAGTCAATTTTTTTATGCATTTTTATAATTTTGTTTGATCTCTGACTTTGTATTCTTTTCCCTAACTGTTGTTTCATTTTTAGGGCCTCCATTAATTCTCAATTTTTAAAATTTGAATGTTACTTATTGTTAACCATTTCCTGCATTTTCAAAAAGTGCTTGTGATGCCCATTTTACTGTTTCAGAGATTCAATCTGTTAGTTTTTCAAATTCGTGCATGACGAAGACTATGGAGGCATCCTCTATTCATGGTGATCCGGCGTGATTCTCATCAGCAGCAATGTGTTTTTCCTAAACTATCATTACCTCAACCTTGTGTTGTAGGTTTTTCCCACTCCCCTAAATATGATTGTTCTTTTCTTTCATAGTTGTTTTGACTGTTGCTAATTTCGCTGTTAGGAGTAACTGTTCTTCCACACTATGTCTTCATAACACAAAATATGCATGTGTAGATGAAGCTGGTAGTTCTAATTTTGATTTTAAGAAAGATTGGATTAACCCAATGGTCATTTTCATTATTGTTTTTCGATATTCAGATAGGATTAAATGTTTGCAAGGTTTGACTCTCACCATTATGTGGCAGAATTTGTCAAGGCGTAAATTTATCTATTCTTTGTTGTACTAGTAAAAATAAGCAACAGTTAATTAGTTCCATATCTTCTACCTAATGCGTTGTTCGCACTGCTGCGGATTGAATCCAGTTGTGAATGTTTTGGTTGCTTTTTCTAGAGCTTGGTATTCTGAACAATCTTGTTAATTCAAATAATTTTGGCCATGGATTTAGTTTATATATAATAAATGGCTTCTTTATTTTCACATCTTCACTTTTCAGAGAGTATGTGCTATAAATTGCCTATTCCCCCTCCCCCCCATGTATATGTTGATGTTAGCTACTTTACGTGAAAAAGAGAAACTGTATTCAATGGTCGTCTTGGCATACACATCAGCGGTGAAATTCTGTAGTTAGTTAATTGTCATGTGCTACATTTTATTGTTTTTCTGCCATTGCTGAAATATATTTTTATCCAAGTCGTAAATTTATGTGTGGTGTTGCGCTTGATTTCTTCTTCTAATCCTTCATCTCTTGTTGCCTGTTTTATTAGGAGGTAGAAAATTAATATGTGGTGTTCCACTTGATTCCTTCTTGTGATCCTTCATTTATTGTTGGCTATTTTATTAGGAAATAGGATGTCATCCTCTCAAGGAAAAAACTAACTACTTTGTGGTTAGTAAGTCGGCCAGATTGCTGCCTGAGGTTAGCCCTTATCTGTACTGTGGTACTAAACGTTTTTATGCTGAACCTCAGAATTTCCGCTTCACTTATGGCAAAGTATCTTTAGTGTCCATACCTATGATGGCCTGTATTTGTGAATTGTTGGTTGGGAAGGATGAAAAGTCGGCTAATTTTAGGAGGTATAATAGAACGTATAATAATAACTTTGACTTTACGACCTTTGGTGCGTACTATGATACTTCTCTGACGACCAATGTTAGTGGTGTCTACACTTTTAAAGTTCATGACTAAATATATAATTTCCTACAACCTTTGAAATTCACCGCTGAGTATAGTCCTTCTGGTGTCCAACTTTATTTTTTGACCCTGATCACGAGCTGGAAGTACGTTCTACATCATATGTTGGCTTTGAAACAGAAATAGTTAGGTTGTTGATGAAAGAGTTAACTTCAAACCCGTACTTCCAGGTTTTTAAATCCTTAAGGGACATTCCTTGTTTGGCATCAGTAGACTTTGTCCTGAATGGTAACCCAAACCTTGACCAGCGTGTATATAATCTCTCATCAACATCTCAAGTGGTAGCTGTTTATTTTGAGCTTCCAGATCCACAGACCGACCACACTATACCCATACAGGTGTATGATTCTCTGAATAAAGGATATGTCATTAAGCATTACTATGGATGCTATGATCCATTGCAGTACCCTATTTTATTTCCGAGAGGTCAGAGTGGTTGGAACATAAATATTAAGAGGTGAAGGAGGAGAAATAGGTTACGGGAGGATGATCTCACCGGTGCATTTAACTTTCAGTCTCCTAAGGCATTAATCTCAGCTGAAGAGACAGGTTTGAATGAACTATTTTGAACTTTATAGTGCGCATGATGAATTCTTATTCTTGTTCATTTCGATTCTTTTCCCCGATAATAACCTTCTAATGATCCATTTAATTTTTTGTAGTTGTACACAATGGGAGGAAGAATAACGACACAGTCACTGCCCAGGAATATTATTGCTATAAACTTCAAATGCGAGAGAAAGACATGTCCATGTTGTTGCATACGTGCAGATTATTTCAGCAGTATGTAGTTGATATGCACATAAATATTTAGACCAGCAGGCTAGAATTTCTAAGACATAAGCAATTAGATACTCGAACTGAAATGTTGCAAGGTATTGTTGATGGTTTGGGAGATGATTTGGATGTGGGTTCTGCATTTTGCCGTCGTGTTGTTCTGCCGGCTTCATTTATTGGTGGGCCTCGGGATATGAAACATAGGTACCTCGATGCTATGGTTATAGTTCAGAAATTGGGGAAGCCAGATATATTTTTAACAATGACCTGTAACTCTAATTGGGTTGAAATACAGTCCAACTTACTATATGGTGAGGCAGCAAATGATCGGCCTGATTTGCTAGCCCGCGTATTCAGAGCCAAAGTTGAGCTGTTGAAAGTTGACATGATTGAGTAGAAGATTTTTTCTTGGCTAGCTTGGAATCATTGGAAGATAATTGTTTCTTGGCAAGGAGAACGTTGATAGATTTTTTTAATGCCAATAAATATGATAGAGCAACAAAGAAGCTGAGGTTGCTTTACAAGAAATTCCCATAATTTTATGTCTGGTGTGTTAGATCAAGATCGTGCTTATAAGGAAGCAGAGAGATGTTATTGGAATATTGGTCTCGGTAAGTCTTAGAGAATGAGAAAGATATTATATGCGTTTGCTGTTTTGTCATGTAAGGGCTTCCACCTCTTTTTAGGACTTGTATACTAGCTGCAATCACCCTAGGCTTGCTTAGTTCTGATAATTACATTGAAGAACCCCTTGATGAAGCATGTGATTTTCAAATTCCGGCTTCGTTAAGATCATTATTTGCTATACTTCTTGTTTTTTGCTCTCCAAATGAACATAAAATACTATGGAGGATGGATAAATATGAACTTTGTGCTGATTTGAAGTATGCTACAAGATTGAATGAACATGATGACAAAATGATTGAGCTGAGAGTTCTACAAATTGGTAATGAATATTTAGTTGAGGTGGGGAAAGACTTGAGAGATTTTGATCTAATGGTGGAGCCTTTAATGGATATGCTAGATGAATTTTTAACCAAAGAATATGTGTGAGAGAAACATAAGGGTGGCTGAGGCAGATTTGCTACTAGAGGTTCAATTGAACACCAAGAAAAAAATAGCCTACGAATATATTATTCATAGTGTTTCATCAGAGAATGGAGATTATTTTTTTATTGATGGTCCAGGGGGTACCGGTAAAACATTCAAGTACAGAGACTTATTAGCAGTTTTTAGATCTAAGGGTTTTATAGCTCTTTCTGTGGCCACTTTCGGTGTAACAGCCTCTATTTTACCTGGTGGTAGGACAACTCATTCGTGTTTCAAACTACCATTAGATGTTGATGAGAGTCATGTTCGTTCAATCAGTAAAGTGGGCTGGCTAAGTTAATTTGTGAAGCAAAGCTGATTATATGGGATGAAGTCACAATGGCGAGGCAGCAATCTTTAGAATCTCTTAATTTGTTACAAGATTTGATGGACTCAACAACTGTTTTTGGTGGTAAGGTGGTTGTACTTGGTGGTCATTTCAGATAGACCTTGCTTATCATTCCATTGGCTTCAAGGGAAGAGACAATTCAATCCTCTATTGTTTACTCGAGCATCTGGCCCATGTTGAAGAAATTAAGGCTGCAGGTGAATATGCGGGCAATTGCTGACCCAGTTTTCTGTGAATACTTGCTAGGGATTAAGGAGGGAAGAGAGCCCGTAAATGAGTTAGAGGAAGTTTCTCTGCCAAGAAACATTGTCATCCCTTACATTTGAAAGGATGCATATTTAAATAGGTGAGCCGTACAATAAATTTTACATTTATTTTATCCTGAATAATTTCAAATTCTTTAAAATTTTCCAAGTCTTATAGGTTGCGTCTTGTCCAACCTGCAGCATTTTATCTGATCCTCTGGCTATGGTAGATAGATGCATTTTGGAAACCACTAATGACTCTATCGATATGATATACCAGCATCTTATTAAGATCTTCCCTGGAGCTGAAAATGTTTATACTAGCACAGACCGTAACCTTACAGAGAAATATCAGACTGACTATGAAGATTTGTTGAATAGCTTAAATCTGAAAGGCCTCCCACCACACAAGCTATTTCTTAAACAAAACTGCCATATTATGCTTATTCTATTTTATGAATCCAAACGAGGGTTTGTGTAATGGGACACGTTTGGTTTGTCGAGAATTATGCCATGCGACGATTAAAGCTGAGATTTCTTTTTAGCCCTTACAAAGGGAAATAGGTTGTTATTCCTAGAATTCCTTTAATATGTGATGCTGGAGGTAAGACGGTTGTCCCTTTCAAGATATTTCAATTTCCAATTCGCTTATGTTTTGCTATGACAATTAACAAATCCCAAGGTCAAACATTGGATTTTGTTGGTCTCTACCTAGAACAACCTGTTTTTTCGCATGGTCAGCTTTACGTAGCTCTCTAGCAGGCCAAGACTTCTGATTTTGTGAGAGTGTTACATGCACCGCCTATATTTGATGAGGATAAAGCTGGCCTAAGGACTAAAATGTCATCTTTATTGAAATATTTGAGTTTGAAAAAACTGGGTAGTTGTTTATTTGAGCTAATATATGATGTTGTATAGTTTTAGGTTGTCTTGGAAATAAAAAAAAATTCTAAAGTTATATTGGTTTTACAAGGCATCTATAATTCCCTTTCCATCCTATTTTAGTGGTTAATTAGGTGTTATATGCAACCTCGATCTATGGACATGGATTTTGTTGACAATAGTTTCCCATTTTTGTCAATATAGATTTACATATATGTATATAAAACTGATTTTCCTCTTCAGTTTTAACAGTTTACTAGAATTAATATATGTTATAAAATTGACAGCCTTCTTCGGTTTTAACAGTTGACTAGAATTTACTATTACAACTGATGTTGACCATTAAATTAATGGATTTCATATAAGAACAATTTTGGTAGTCTGTTGTTCTATTTCCATTTCGGTGTAAGTTAAAATTAGCAAAGGTTTGGAGGTTTTTATGGAGTCAACAAGTTACTTCACAGCAGTGCCTTTTATCGCTGCACTAGATAGTGCATGCGGGAGGAACACAGTGCTAAGGAAGTTTTAAGTGAAGACTAAACTCATCCTCTTGGCTGCTACGGAGATGAGAATGTTGGATAAAAGGGTAGACAATAGGATTTTGGAGAGTTGTAGGAGAGTTTTAAGGAGATCCGAATTCCGGTTTCATGATGATTACACTATTGTCATTTTCCTCGTGTGCTAATTGTCTATGTAACTTGTTAATGATGCTTTCATTGTTGATTTTTATATCCTTGTATTGAGTTACTGAGGTTATGTTCTACTGCTCGTCGATGAACTTGTTAAAAAAAATTCCACAGCTTTTCGGTCGCATTCCCCTTAATTAAGAATGGTAATCTGTCAGGAGAGAAATAATTAGAATTAACAGAAGATGCGTGGTTTTAAAGGAGGTGTGCATTTTTCTAATAACTAAAAATAAAAGGTTGTATATTGGAAAACAATAATCTTTCAGTAGAACTAAGTTGGTATACCTATGGTTTCTAATCATTGAGTGACAATGTTGCAACTAAAACCTTTTCATTTTGGGTATAAATTGAGAAAAACGTTTAATTTCAGGCAACATTCTTTTCGATAATCCCAAAATAGAGATATACAATAGAATTAGTCATTTAATCTTTTCTGGTATGATATGTTCAGTTGGTGCCTAACTGTGAAGATAACCGATTTCTTGTTTGACTACTCCCACATTCACTGATATGAGTTCTTGATCTCATTTCATCAACTTGGAGACTATTTTTCTTTACATATTATTTGTTCATCGCTCATTGTAGACAGGATGATTTTTTTCCCGAATTATATTTTGATCATTGTGAAGAACTTCATCCTTCACTGATTTGTAAAACATTTGGGAGGAAAAATATATTTCCATGGTTTCAGCGTGAATACTCTAAAGCTCCATACGTTTCTATGATTTTGAATTTTAAACTTGTTAGTCCTTATCTTGCTCCAGTTTCTATGGTCATTCGAAACAAAATGGTTCAACTCCATTGTGTTTCATATTCAGAGTTTCTGCCATGGATTCTCTTTACATCTATGCATTTTTTGAAAATGTATTTATATATGCAAACTTCAAGGTGCATATTTAGCGCATGTAATCTGCACTGTGATTAAGAATATAGTTCTGCCCTAACTGTGCATCCCCATTATAAAAGTATCATATTAGCTGGTGATTACTTTTTCAAAATATCCCTCAGAATGATCTATTTATTTTATCAGTTATTTTTCCCTTCTCTAGGATTTAGATGTCTTAATATATCTTAAGTATGATATAAAAAATCAGTTTGGAATTCTCTGCAATAGCCAATAAAATTATATGTTTATCAGTTTGCCAATTTGAATGTTAACCTGCCACTTTTTGTTCTGTAAAAATAAGTAAAGGATGAGAGAATTCATAATGGCCACACTACCTCTTATGAATCTGACCTCTGATTGATTTCATTTCTCCTTCTCATGAACTTCTGCTTCTATTTTTATTTATTTTTTATTGTGTTTGAAAAAAAATCAGTTTCACTTCTAACACACAAGGTGTTTGATAATTTGCATGGCTAATTTATTGGACTTTTCCTCTTCTTATTCACAGGGTGATACTACTGCGATTGAGAAACAATAATTATATGATTCATTCTTCATTCTTCATTCTATATTTATATATTTCATGGAGAATAACATAATCCATCTTGTCATTTCTGACTTTTGTCATTTACTAAAGCAAAGTAAATTTTCCCATATATTATATTTGTATAAGATGAATTGGATTTAAGTGGCTCGGAGGTGACTATTGGAGTTTAGCTATTAGACCTATCTCAACCTGTTGTTCAATTTTCTCATCAGATGTATAAAATTAAAGTTTCAGAAATTTAAAGATTGGACAGCTATATGGACGTTCGTAAATTGAAGTCTGTAGACTGCCCTGATTAGTTGTTTATTAAGCATTGATATAATTTTTATAAAACAATGTTCACAACTTAGTGGTCTAATATTTTAATAGATTAATCATTAAGCATCATTAGTTTGAATAGATAAGATTATTGGAAATAAATATCGAAGAACACATAAAAATTGTACTGCTCATTTCAAGCACAATGATGTACTAATAAACATGGCATTAAAAATTGAATGATTAAAATACTTGGAACCAGATATACAACTATTCATGCACAGACATTCTCTGAGTATACAGTAAAGCTCTTAATGTACTAAGCCATGCTTATGAATTTATGATAATAATTTTAAACCTTGTTCAGCTGATATAGTGAAGATCAATGAAAACATGTTAACACATGAATGATGGTTAAAGTAGTTCTTATGTTCTTCCTACAAAGTGTGACATAGGTTAGGAACAAAACATCCAGGTCCCTCTAAATTTTCTTTACAAACTCAAATGTCATAAATGAGAGGTTATGTGTTGATATTTTGTCCAAGGAGAAGTATCCTCATGTTGGTTAAGTATGGTTGAGTTCTAAACAGCTGGTCTATTATAGTGCTTGAACTATCATATATTAAGTAATTTCCATTTTTTTTTCTTCTTCTATTTCTGTGGATTTTCCCTACTCTTTTTGACGTTATTATTACCTTGAATATGAAAGTAAAGATACTTAAAATTTCATCCTGCACTTATTCAAATTCATGCATGGATAATTGTACCTTATGAGTTTAATGAACTTATATTTCTATTTTGGAAGAATCTCCCTGTGGACGTCCAAAGGAAATTTATGATAGGTTCTTCTAAAGAAATAATGTTGCACACTCCAGTAAGTTCCAGCAATGCAGAATTATATGAGGATATAGTTGTACTTATGTATATAGATCCAAAATATATGGTTAGCATGTTCGAAACATTCACCTTAAAGGAAGAGGGTTTCCTACACTGTTTTAGTCCTAAACCTGGAGAGCTTTTTATGAGACCTCTCCATTGAAAGGGAGCAGAAATTTGATATGTGCGCCCATGCTTGTACTGTCAACATCCAAACATCCTGTAACAATTGAATCATGGGAAAAAGGGAAATGGTGAGCAGCATTCATCCAATGACATTTTCTTTACTTTCTCCAATTTCTAGTTAATTATTATCCATGTTATTTTCATTAATTTATTTATATTTTTATCATATATTTTCTACCAACCATGTTTGGCTATGCTTCTCTTGCAACGAGTTTAAAGGCCAGCATTTTGAAGACTGTGAAAGGCCATTTTCCTGTGACGACTTATTATCTAGGTGATGGAGGATTGAAGTTTATTGGTTCTTTGTGGGAACAATTTTATGAAAATCATCTCCTAGATTTAGCAAAATATGCCTTGTTTCAGTACGAAGGCAATGCACAATTTGAAGTTTCGTTCTTCTCAAAGAATGGTTATCATCATCCCTTTGGTATATCCTATACTTTTGGTGAGTTTATTATAACTATTTTAGAAAAAATTTAATTCTTTGGCTAGTTAAGTAACCATTTTATATGATTTGGGTTCTCCTTGCAGGATCTGAAGAGAAAATATATCCAGTGGGCGGCATCTTTCATAAAGGTATTGTGCAGGAGTTCATTCTATGGGTTTTTTTATGGCCATATATTTAGTACACCTAAAGTCATTTGATGATATTGGTTTACAGCCCATGTTAAGGTTGACAGTGTTGTCGAGGGATCTAACAACCTGAGTAAGTGAATAATTCTTTTTGTATTATATCTATTTTCTTCTGCCATAGAACCTAATGCTATAGTTGATGTTTTATATAGAGAGGATCATTAAGAAAGAGGAATTTCACGGCCCTTCTATCATAAAGATATTATTCATAAGACACAACAATCAACCTTTGGTAAAGGAAAAGGTAAGCTTGTCTATAATATTTAGCATGTTTTTTTTTGCTTTATGTTTTGAACTTGTTTTCCACATCTACAGCTGTCTTGGAATAGAAATAGAAAAAGGAGACTAATGATCGTAGTTGCTTACCATAATGCTGAGCAAAGAAAAAATTTAATGGAAAAGGATTTGTATGCCCTCTACTAGGTCATTCATTAACTCAATATAAAATACAACCTGTTTGATTGACCTAATTAATTTGAATTTCATGTGTTGCCCGCAGATCTGGCACACTATGCCTTTCTTATGAATAAAGATAAAGTTACCCTAAATTGCAGGGGCAAAACTTTCGAAAGGCACATCTTTTGAAAGGCACATTTGTCGCTATAATTAATTTAAACGAGGTAAATTAGAAGTACCTATGGTGCAACTCTTAGGCCGTTGGGACATCATTTTCAAGCAGAGGCCGAGCTGGTTCCACAAAAAAAGTTTTGTTTAGTTTCCAGAAGAACCAGCCAATCGAAAGCGATGCAATCAGCATGACTGCATTCCTCGTTGTCTGAAAAAATGAGGAGGGTCTAAAAATGACATCTAATCATACCTTGCTTAATTTGGTGGTACTGACACTATAATTATCATGCAAGGGCAGTAATGGTAAGTTAAATAAGTAACTAATACCTCACTCCTTCAAAATTCTATAAATATGTGCACAGTTCTGTTAAGAATGGGTTATTTTGTGCTATGATGAGGGTACTTAGATCCCCTAATATAGCTACACCACACTTGTCTTTCCTTGGCATCTGCGTATGTATTATATAGCTTGTCATTTATGCAACATTAGAGAATATGTAATATATGCAACATATTTATGGAGTATGTAAAATAAAGCATGCTATTTGGTTCTTTAATTTTTTAAGTATGAATTTAATGTTTTGAAGCCAGAATAACTGAAGTGTTATTCTTTGTCTTACTCATATAGAAGTTTTTTGGGTGATATACTACCGTTTAGTTTAGTTTTACAGCAACAAATAGCATTAATCATTGATGATAAATAACCTGATGGATGGAATATAAGCTTATGATCATGAAAGAAGTGACAAATAGGTAATTTTCCAAGCTTAGTGTTGAGCAGGATAAAAATAAGACAGTAAGGGGATTGTGAAGTATTCCAGTGTAACATAACCTGAGAGCAAAAGGTTGAAACATTTTTACAACGTAGATGTAAATTGTAATAGGACGAAA
>JAULKM010137914.1:0-18620 GCA_032355605.1 Rubia tinctorum
GCATACACTAGATATGAATTTATTTGTAAAATTTACAAATTTTGTGGGTGTTTTATGTAATTTTCTGAAAAAAGTAGTGGGGCAGAACTCTAAACATTTTCAAAACCTAAGCTATATAAAAAAAGTGGGTGGCAATTGCACCCACGCCAGAGTACTGGCTCCGCCTCTGGTGGGTAGCTGTATCTGGCCTCTTCACGGACAAAACAGATGATATGGTTTTGTAGTTAGACTTCTGGAATCCAATGCATTCTTTGTACACAATTTTGCAGTGTAGTTGGTGCAAAAACCTATTTACAATAGAGCTTCTTGTTATATTGTGGTACACTTCTACCTTGTTGATAATTAGTGAGAAACTAATTTGACAATTCACCAGTTTGTGTGTTAAAATTTGCATGTTTCCTTGTGCTCCTTCTGTTGATATGGTTTGTTCTTTTTTCATTTGTTGATTTGGAATATTAGGTTTAGTGATCGAATAACTCATAAATGGCATAATGTCCAAGTTAATGTAAGGAGTTGTATGTTGGGATCAAACAGTGCTCTGATTTGGTATGTCCAAGGTTCCGACATCGGATGGTGGTTACATAACTAAATTTATCAAAACTGATGCAAATAGCAGGGATTGAAACAGAAATAGTTCCAATACTAACTGTTTTGAATCAAATCAATGGCCTATGAGGCTTTGGAGCATTGGGATTTCCTTGTACATTGGGATTTCCTTGTACATAAAAGCTTCTCAGCATAGACACAGCCTCGGACGCCATTACTCCTCCTTCGCACCTGAAACCCGTTGTTGCCCTATCTCCAGAATGCAGCGACAGTATGGATCCGCAGCCCCCGAATTTATCATTAGTGCAACCAAAGTACACATCTCTCACGCCAACACTTGACAATGCCGCGGCACACATTATGCACGGCTCACACGTGACATACAAAGTGCATTTCGCAAACCTTTCCGCGACTCCAGCCTTTGACAGCCCGAGCTTCTGCCACTGCTGTAGCAGGATATCGATGGCTTCCATCTCCGCGTGCCTCGTGGCATTTCGCGTTTTATTGGTTCGATTTCTTCCCGAGGCAACTACTTTCCCTTCCTCCATCATAACGCAGCCAACAGGTACCTCGAGGTTGTCCAGAGCAAGCTTGGCTTGGTCCAATGCTAGCTCCATGCACGCCATAGTGTTCAGTTCGGTTTCTTCCCCATGAGATGCCATTTACAATATTCAGCTACCAATTACCTACACAAAGAATGCAACGAACTTTTCTTAAGCAAACACATTGAACATAAAAAACAATACAAGAACTGCAATTTCAGAACGCTACTGCTTCAGATTCCCATATAGTATGTTTATGAAGAACACAACTATTTCAGTCAATTTATCAAAACAACTATTTCAGTCAATTTATCAAACACATTGTGTGCAATATGTTAAAAATGCCAATTTTATATTTGCAAAACAACGCAGAGAAAGCATATCAAGGTTTTCAACAATTCTAGCTTAATATGCGCTTGATGTTGCATCAGAAGTCAAACTAGAGATCCGGATAAGGTACCATATGTTTGTTTAAAGCGACCCAAACAATTAACAAGAGTCCGTCCGTCCGTGTCACACGCAAAAGCTCTGCATCCATTACCATATGATGAACATTGAAGGAGAGCACCATTATGCGGGAAATCCAAGTTGGTATCAAGATGAAACTCATCCATTTGGTATGACCCTTTTACTACAGAATGGAAATGAAGATATTGCACCATCAGATTTTGGATATGAATAATTTGGGAATCATAGAAATTGTCCTTCCATCAGTCATTTTGCTTCCTCATACCATGAAGAGGTATTTCCATTTAGTATCACCCACGAGTCGGAGGGTGGAAACCATGAATTCACCTCAGGAGGGGGAATTGGCAGGCGGGGAGTGTCGGATAAAGCTTCATCAATCATCCCTGTACATGAAATTTGTCCTCTATTCCCTTATGCCGAAACAGCGTTAAACTCAGGTCCGTAGATAAGTTTTAAGTTCCCCAGCCAACACCGGCCTAAGAATTCGAAGGCCTGAAGCAAGCTACCAAAAAAGGCCCTTAAATAAAATCAAAATTTTTTCAACAATGAAATATGTCATAACTCTACGAAAAATCACTTCTCTAATCACTTCAACAATCACGTCTCGCTTCACCAATTCTACCCAAATTCGAGTAAAAGTCTATGACAGCAGTCTGAACATGAAGATGGGATGCATATCCACACTTCCAAATCTGTCCATGAATGCATTCTCCATAATCCAGACCAGATATAAACGTGCAGCTCTTTATGACAGATGGAAATGTGAAACTGGTAGGCCTGATATCAGTTTTCAACATATCTGTATACATATGCAAAGCTTTCATAGGATGGAAACACCGAAGCAAGGCTCCCATAACTGCATTGTACACGAAAACATTGGGATCTTTCAACTCTTGAAAGGCAGTCACAGCCCAGTTTGGACAGCAAAGACTCCAACACGCAGAGATAAACTGGTGAACCAAGAAGCAATCGTGTGTTTCACAGTTCTTGATCATGAAGGCATAAAGAGATTCCAGGTCTTTCAAGTTGGAACATCTTTTTAAACATTTTTGCAAATTCATCAATTAGGCTTCTTGTTTGGCAATACTTTGTTTTATATCGCATAACTGTTAAACCGATATAAATATATAACTAATAGAAGTTTTTTAATTTTTTTTAAACACTCTTATACTCCATCTGTCTCATGAGTTTTGACATATTTACTTTTTCCAATTTAAATTCGGTAAACTTTGACTCTAAATACAAATTAATATATTTATAATAAAAATATCATATGATATCCTATTAGATTCATCTTAACGTCAATTTTCTAAATATCAATTTTTATGCTAAATTGTTGTATGTAGCTAGAGATATTGACGGTCAAACATAACTATTGAAAATCATGAAAAAATAAAGAGAAACCTGCATTTTTAAACCTATGTTTCGGTCGAAAGTGCAGAAATGACCTTGTAAAATCTGAAAGTGCAAAAATAATCCTGGATTTCGTTGACCAAAATGTCAATAGCCAAATTGGCTGGAAATAGGTGAAATGACCATTATACCCTTGACCATTACCTTTCTTCTCGTCCCTTTCTTCATCCCCTTATTCTCAATTTCTTTCCACCACCACCATCGTGTCCCTTTCTTTCCACAACTATCACCGTGTCAAATTTGCTAGCGGACGGAGGCGAGAGAGACGGATGTAGCAGTAGTAGCAGCGATGGAGCGGACGGAGGCGAGAGAGAGACGGATGTAGCAATAGTAGCAGCGATGGAGCGGACGGGGGAGAGAGAGGCAGATGTAAGGTTAGCCAGCGATGGCGCATTTGGGCAACGCTGGGGCTAGGGTAGAGTGCGGCGGGGAGAGTGGACCGAGACGAGTAGAGGCGGATCTAGGGTTTGCAGTGGTGCCGGGATGGGAGTGACGACGGGGTGGTGGTGGCACGGTGGGAGTTTTGGTGATGCGTTGGGGGCTGTGGTGGAAAGAACCAAACAGGGGTGGTGGTGGATATGGTGACACGCGTCGGGGGGTGGACGACGACAAAGCTTGGTGGATACGGATGGACGGAGGGTGGACGCCGACGAGCTTGGTGGACGCACCGGATGGTAGACAGAGGGTCGCCGCCATGATTTTCATCTCTGGAGATCGGCGACGGGCCGGGCTAGGTTTTTGAAAATGGTTTCCGAGGGTTAGGGGATGAGTGGTGGTGGGCGAGAGCTGGTGGTGGCTGGTGGCGCGCGGGAGGGAGAAAGCGGTGGTGGCAGGCAGTATGGTATCGAAGGTTAGGGGAGGGACGGTGGCAGACGGGAACTGGTAGTTGCTGGTGGCGGGAGGGGTGGTGGCAGGCGGGAGATGGTGGTGGCTAGTGGCGGCGGCAGGTTTTGGGTTAGGGTGTTTGAAGTTGAAGAAGAAGAAGCTTAGGGTTAGGGGGTATAATGGTCATTAGATTTTTAGTTTTAAGTTTAGGGGTATTTTTATCTTTTCATGAATGTTTAATGTCTAACTTTCTTCGGTCAATGCCGGAATAGTTCAATTTGGGCAAAGTGCACATTACTTTCAGATTTTACAAGGTCATT
The DNA here is from genome assembly GCA_032355605.1 of Rubia tinctorum. Lineage (NCBI taxonomy): Eukaryota > Viridiplantae > Streptophyta > Magnoliopsida > Gentianales > Rubiaceae > Rubia > Rubia tinctorum. The sequence continues at coordinate 4,115 of JAULKM010137914.1, forward strand.
TTCGCACTTTCTTAATCTTATAGGGTTATTTTTACACTTTAACCAAAAACAAATATTAATACTCACTGGACAGATGGGTATATGAGTGAGGATTATATGGGCTCCGTTAACCTCTTATATGTGGGAAATTTACAAAAGATTATCCCTTAACAAAAGTAACAGGACTGGTATTTCTTGTGCCTTTGTAGTGCATCTATGTAGTCTTTCAAAATTGGGATGAGAATTTAACAAATTTTTGTGCGAGACCATATCACAACGAAACTAAGAATTAATGTGCACTATTATAAAATTTAATTAGAGATGAAATTCCAAATATAATTCAAAAAAAATTTGGGAGAGAAAGGCTTGATGTGGGTGTAAATACCATTTGGACATAAAGAAACGGAGAATTAATAATTTCGGGTCAAAAGAATCTCACGCGTCAAGAATCCAGATCGTTGATATTCGCGGATCCTATTTTTTCCCTCATTTTCGCGTAATGCGCGGGTTTTTTACTACCAGATTTGATGTTTCATTTTCAATACTTGATGTTTCAACCAAAACTTGTGATATTTTTTCATTAGCATTTTTCACTAAATCATGTGTTTTAAAGTTCAATTTTGATTTTTAAAAAATAGATCTTGTGTTTATATGTTAAATTTTTTATTCTTGACTTATTTTGACACTAGTTTGGGATATTTTACTATCTTAATTTTGAATATATATTTTTTTATGATTGATGTGTTAGTTTTTCAGCATGCCATTCTAAAATTTGATGTTGATGTTTTTATTTTATTTTTGGACATCAATTTTTTTTAATTAATATATTGTTGATATTTCATTCGTGTGATTGTTTAAGTTTTATTATTGATGTTTATTATTTTTGAATATTTTTTTTATTGTATTTGTGATTTATTTTTTTAAATTCTAATATTGATGTTTTTATTTTTTAAATTATATTATATTTAATGCATTATTGATGTTTCAATAGTGAGAATTGATATTTTAAATTCTAATAGTGATGATTCTTATTTTTAAATATTATATTTTTATTTAATATATTCTTGATGTTTCAATAATGTATATTGATTTTTTTTAAAATTCTAATGTTGAAGTTTCTCATTTTTCAATATTATATTTTTATTTATGTATCTTTGATGTTTCAGTATTGTGAATTAATTTTTTAAATTTTGATATAAATGTTACATTTTTTCGATTTAATGTAATATTTTGGTGCACACTTTAATGTATTAAAATTCACGGGTTTTACTATTTGATATTTATATACGCTAATTTAATAAATTTTTAATGTTTAAACTTTTTATTTGATTTTTATGTTTTCATTTTATCTAATATTTAATTATTTTTGTATGTATTTTAGTATTTTATTGGATATGTGTTACTATTTTTAATTTAATATTTCTTTTAATTTGCTCATGTGATGTTTATGTATTTTAATATAATTTATATTTATATGATGTATATCTGTTCTTTGAGTATTTTTATTATTATTTGTAATTCTAATTATTAATTTTAGAGCAAATGACTTATGTGACTCTCGAACTACCCCCATCGTTTACCTTTGGCCCTAAACTCTTTTTCCCATACTTTAGACCACTGAACTTACAAAACTGGTGAATTGTGACCCTTTCGTCAGGTCAAACCGTTAAATTAGATCAAAAAGTCAACTTCGAAGAGCAAAATTGACTTTTCCTATTTCCCATTTTCTTTTTTTTACTTTTCCTTTCCCTTTCATTTTCATTTTCATTTTCTTTTCCTTTTCCTTTTTCATTTTCTTTCCCACCTTCCCCTTCCCCCTTCCCCTTCTCTATCTCCTGAAACCCTAGTTCCCCCGCTGACCACAACTTTCACCTGTTCATCTGGACTGTTGCAAAATTCAGCCCATTATTCACAACCGCCGTTTCCCCCTCTCTTTCCCCATTCTGCCACTTCCGGCCCCTCAACCCTAATTCCCACACCATCCTCCACCACCGGCAACCACCCTTAACCACCGAAACATATTGTAAATTTTGAAGGAAAAAATAGAACCCTCATTTTTCTCTGCCTCTCGCCAAGGGTGCAATCGAATTCACCGGAGCTTCTCCTCTCTGGCCTTGGGAGGCCGTCATCGTGCCTCTCATAGATAGTATTTATAGGACCTAATTGCGGCTAACTTCTAGAAAGCAGATAGTAGCTGGTCAGGGTCATCCACGAGGAATAGAGGATTTTATCACACATTGTGCCATGAATTTAGGGTGCCCATTGCACATAGTATAGCAATGACCGAATGAGAATGGTTTTCTACCATCATCCGTGAACAACTTCTATGCCATAACCTGAACGTCGTCTTTACTACCGCCACTGCCGCATTGATTGTAATGGCGTATGACTTTGCTTTCACATCTCACGAACTTGGCAATGTCGTGTGAAATTCTGTGCCACCTTGACTTGCAAGACTTCATTGTCCTCGTACATCCTTCACTGTATTCATTCATCTCATCCGTAATTTTATTCCAAAAAACACCCGTGTTCTGACCGGTACTGACTACAACATCGGTGGAATGCGTGAACCAAGCGCCGACCAGAGTCTCATCATCTTCTACGGTCCATCTCACTAATTTAGCAACTTTCTTCTTTGTGTCTTTACTCCCAGACACTTCTATAACTTCATCGCCTTCGTCACCGACTGCATTATCCAAGGAAAGGAAACTGTTATTTTAGATACACTTACACATACTAAATTGAAATATTTTAACACACGCGTACATTTTCAAAATACATATGGTAATTTATATACGAAGCATAACACAATATGAAGCATATCAGAAATATATGAGCAACCGTAATCATAAAAAAATTGATATGGTGGCATACCTGGGGAATATCGTGGCCTTCAGATTCTCTATCAAGTTGACCGAATGTACCCCTCCCTCCTTCTGAAAATGCCCCGGGTTCGTTGATATTCTCAAAATGTGGAGAATATTAGTTTTGAGTCACGAAATTCGGATACAAATTTTGAGAGTTGAAGTATGCACTTGGGGAGGATAGTTCATGTGTGCATTTTGGGATGATGTGGGGAGTTCATATAGAAATTTGGAGGAAAATGAGTGGGCCTTTGAATAGTTTTTGGAATTTGACAATTTGTACGAACATTTGGAATGACCGATAAATTATCGGAAGAAGAAGAATTTGCAATGACTTTATCTTTACCTTTCAAAATTTGTCGTGATTCCATTTCAATTTATGATAATGAAATTAAATTATGGAGACAACTATATGAGAAAATTTTGGAAGAAGAAGATATTAATGGAGAAATTTTGGGATGAGAATGGTGTGGAAACATTGGATTTATTTGGCCCTATTATAGCCAAAAATATTGAAATGTGTAGAATCAAAAAATAAAAGAAAATGGAAAAAAGGAAGCAGAAATTTTTTGAAAAAATTCCAGTTTGACAAAAAGAGCCGTTGGCACACGTGGCCAAACCACAACCTGCCACGTGGCCAACGGTCAACTTTTTTTAAAAAACAAGTTCAGACGCGTTTGACACGTGGCGTAATAAGGCGTCGCCACATGTCAGCGCAAAAAAAAGGGCAGCTTTATGCCACGTGGGCCTACCAGAGTGCGCCACGTTGCAGGCTGCATGGAAGAAATTGGCCCGCACGTGAGCGCGGGCCAGGGCGGCACATGGGCTCTACCTAGCAGTTAATGTGCCTGTCAGTTGGCATGGTGTCAGGGTCGGGTCAATTATCGTAGCTAAATTTTGGGCTTAGTTCCGTCCCAATTTTTAATTGAGCCCGATTTGAGCCCCCACTGTACATGCTCTGAGAGACCGTGATTTACAAATACGTGTGAAGTAGTATCAGTACTTGAAAGCTGTCATAAAAGGCAGGGTACAATTATCATTTTTTCTCTGCTGGGGCACGCATCCCAAGAGATTGATAGGGGATGACAATTCCCTCAGGATCTTGTGCCCATGTTATCGTTCTACAAAAAAAATGTCATCATATTATGTGTTAGAATAAGTCAATATAATCATTAAATTTAATTTGATTATTGATTAGGTTTATAACTAAATTAGAGTTCTGCTATACCTAGTCTACCCTTTGTACTCTATTTATTTCATTCACTAATATCAGAATCATCACGGAAAATTATTCTTTCATGGTATCAGAGCAAGTTCTGATTCTAAATCTTAAACCCAAATTTTTCCTGCCTCCTTCCCCCTCTCATTTCCGGCTGATTGAATTTCCGGCTAACTTCAAGACAAATTTCGATCAGATTTCGATCAACACATACCGACAGATCTTCAATTTTCTCCGACATCAGACTCTGCTCTCGGAATCAGTTTCGTCTCCAGCTCCCATGTTTTGTCAACTCCAGCATGATTCCTTCTTCGACAGCACCAGCATTCCAGTTCTAGTTCCGGCTCTCCGCCACAGTTCTAGTTCTCCGTTCCAGTTCGTCGGTTCACAGTTTCGACTTCGCCGCTCTTGTCCCGACCCCTTCTCCGATCGACAGAGCGTATTTTTGATCGTCCAGTTCGAAGAGGAGAAATCCCAGATTTTAAGAGTGCTCACAGATTCTCTCATGGCGTGAAAGTGACGCGCTCGTCTGTTGAAGAAGGAGCGGGGACTTCACGCGCGCGTCGCCTACGCGATTCTCCCAGCGCGTGATTCTCATGCGCGCGTTGACTTGCTGCTTCTTGACCGCTCATTGCGCACACTTTTCTTCATTCATTGTGCTTGTTGCCCTCAGTATCTTTTTGCACAATTTTCTAAATCTTCAACAATCTTTATACATTACACTTGTGGCATTTTCCCATTCAAGCATATTTCAACACCATGGCTCCAAGTGGATTGTTGAATATGGCGCCACAAAATGCTTGACATCGTCCCCTGCTGCTGTTCATCATGTCACACATTATCATGGTTCTTCCACCGTATATGTTGGTAATGGTTGTCAACTCTCAATTACTCATGTTGGTAATTATCAGATTTCTAAATCCGTGTCTCTTTATGATGTGCTCATTATGCCTGATATCACTAAAAATTTGCTTTCGATAAGCAAATTAACTCGGGATTTAAATGTTGTTGTCCGCTTTGATGATTGCTCATTTATTATTCGGCATAAAATCACTAGTGAAACCTTGAGTCACGATCATAGTGAAAATGGACTTTATATTTTAGGCTATGGTGTATCTGCTTTGTTATCTACTGTGGAATCAAATAAGTCGCGGACGTCTTTTAAAATCTGGCATGCTAGACTTGGTCATGTTCTGCATTCCATTATATCTGGTTTGCCAGCTTCGGGATCATTATTTGTCTCATCGATTTTTCCAAAACCTACCCTTTGTGATGCATGTGAAAAGGCTAAAGGGAAGTGTTTATCTTTTTATACAAATGATAAACGTGCTGCTACGGTACTTGATATATCTCACTATGACTTATGGGGCCCTCTCCTATTTTATCTGCTGATGGTTTCTCCTACTACGCTATTATCCTCGATGATCATTATCGACTCTCGTGGTTTTACCCACTGCGCCGCAAATTTGATTTTTGGGATGTTTTTCGCCATTTTGAGGCTTTTGTGGAGAACTAGTTGTCTTCCACAATTAAGGGTTCTATTTTTGATATAACTACTGTTGTACATTCCGTACATGTTGTGTTTCCTGATGGTTGTGTCGTCTGTAAACCAATATGGTTCTATTCATTTTGGGGATGTTACTCTTACTCATGTGCTCTACATACCCTCTTTGCATTGCCATTTATTATCATGTTCTATATTGTTATCTGCATTAAAATGTCTAGCTTTGTTTACTGAAAATTATTGCATTTTAAAGAAAATTAGTACGAGGAATGTGATTGGTCTGGGTGAACAACAAGGGGGTTTATTGGCTTCGTCCGCTGGATCCAAATGTTCGTCTATCGCAGTTTTATCGACAATTGCTTCAGTTACTTCTTCTAATTTATAGCATTAGTGTTTTGGGCATCCATTCTCTACAGTGTTGTCTTCTACTTCTTCTATTGATTTTAGCACAAATAAAGTTTATGTTCCTTGCTCTCTCTATCATAGAGCAAAACAAACTAGACATAATTTTCCTTTAAGTAATTCAAATGCTACCTCTTTGTTTGAATTAATACATTGTGATGTTTGGGGTCCTTATAAAACTCCATCTTCTAGTGGTGCATTTTATTTTCTAACCATAGTTAATGATTACTCTCGCTCTGTTTGGGTTTATTTATTAGCTGCTAAGTCTGATGTACCATCTAGATTTAGTGAATTTTGTGCTTTGATCAAAAATCAGTTTGGACGTGTGATTAAGCGTGTCCGGGCTGATAATGATACAAAATTTCTACCTTTGAGATCATATTTTGCTGAGCCTGTGATCATTTTTGAGACATCTATGGTTGATACACCATAGTAGAATGGTCGGGTTCAGCGCAAGCATCGTCATTTGCTTATTGTGGCTCGTGCTTTACACTTTCAAGCCGATCTGCCTATTATGTTCTGGGGGGAATGTGTTCTTACTACTGCTTATTTGATCAATTGGACACCCACCAAACAACTCGATGGGCACACACCTTTTGAGTTACTTCATGGACGTCCTCCAAGTTACAAAGCTTTGAGAGTCTTCGGTTGTTTGTGCTTTGCCTCATACATTCCCAGATTCTGTGACAAATTTTCTCTGTGAAGTCGCAGATGTTTGTTTCTTGGGTATCCTGCCAGTAAGAAAGGATGTCATCTTTTTTACTTTGAAACTCGTACTTACTTCAACAGCCGGGATGCTGATTTATGAAGATCAGTTTTCGTACAGTACCATACCGGAGAACCTCCCGACATTCGCCACTTAACCAATGTTGTCGGCCACCTCACTGTCGGCTGCTGCACCATCGGCCACCTCACCGCCGACTACTGTACAGTCAACGATCCCGCTGCCAGACGACATACCAACTCAAGTGCGGATTTATGTGACCTCGCATGACTCGCCAACCGCCGCTGATGTTTACATGCTTCCAGAAGCCGAGGCCTATGCACCGTCAGTTGTCGACATCTCCACTCTTCCGATTGCTGATGTTCCGCCACTGACTGCATCGGTCCCTTCTCCGCCTACTTCGCCTCAGCCACCATCTTCATCGGTTCAGATTTCGGCATCATTTACTTCGGTCGAGGTGCCTATTGTATGACAGAGTAATTGTCCTCGTCGACCTCCTGCTTATCTGCACGACTATGTCTACTCTATTGCTGATATTAATAACCCCCCACTGCTACAACCACACCTGCAACATCACATTCCTCATGTTTTCTCTATCCTTTAACTGATTTTGTAAATTGTAATAAATTTTCTAGTACGCATTCTTGATTTTTGGGTGCAGTAACTTCTAGTGCAAATCCCGCCACTTACTCTGAGGCTTCCCAGTATGCTCATTGGCGTGATTCCATGGCTGATGAAATTAATGCACTTGAGCGCAATCAGACTTGGACCTTGTCTTCCCTACCTCTGCATAAGACTGTCATTGGATGCAAATGGGTATATCGTACCAAGTTTAAATCTGATGGTTCCATTGAGCATCACAAGGCTCGTCTGGTGGTTCTTTGTAATAGCCAGAAAGAAGGTATTAACTATACTGAGACATTTGCTCCTGTTGCAAAATGTGATCAGTTCATCTATTTCTATCTCTAACAGTCATTTGTGGTTGGGAACTTCACCAGATGGATGTGCATAATGTTTTTCTTCATGGTGATTTACATGAGGAAGTTTATATGCGCCCTCCACAGGGCTATCATGTGCCCCTGGGTCAAGTTTTTTGGCTTTATAAATCTCTTTATGGTCAGGCTCCTCGTAATTGGTTTGCAAAGTTGTCCCAGGCTTTACGTGCATTTGGTTTTGTTCAGAGTAAGGCTGATTACTCCTTATTTGCTTTTATCCGCGGCTCGGTTTCCTTGCTTGTCATCGTCTATGTGGATGATTTAGTTATTGCTGGTAGTTCTTCGTCGCTCATCTCTAAATTCAAGAAATATTTGCGCTCTTGTTTTTATATGAAGGATCTTAGTACACTTAAGTATTTCTTGGGTATAGAGATTGCTAGAAGACCGGATGGGATGTTTCTCTCGCAAAGGAAATATGTCATGAATATTTTATCTTATACAGGTTTGTCGGCTTCTAAACCGACTAACTTTCCCATCAAGCAACATCATGATTTTGCAAAGGTTGAACGACCTCTTTACGATGACCCTGAGCAGTACCGACGACTGGTGGGATGCCTCATTTATCTCACTATCACACGACCTGAGCTTAGCTATTATGTTTATATGCTTGCACACTTTATGAAGTCTCCTTGTGTTCCTCACTGGCAAGTTGCCATGCGTGTTCTTCATTTTCTAAAGAGTCATCCTGGTCAAAGTTTATTTATCTCTTCCCGTAGTTCATTATAGCTGACTGCTTATTGTGATTCTGATTGGGCTGTCTGTCCTATCACACGTCGATCATTATCTTGATACTTTGTGACCATTGGTGATTCTTAGATTTCATGGAAGACCAAGAAACAACCTACAGTTTCTCGTTCTTCGGCGGAAGCGGAGTATCGTGCTATGGCAGTTGTATGTTGTGAATTATTGTGGCTCAAGTCTTTGCTTAAAGACTTGGGTGTTGTGCAATCTACTCCTATGCGACTATTTTGTGATAGTCAGTCTGCTCTCCACATTGCGTCTAACCCTGTATTTCATGAACTTATGAAGCATATTGAGGTTGACTGTCATTTCGTCCATGATCTTGTACAGTCTGGTACTATTGTTACTCATCATGTTCACACTACTGATTAACCCGCAGATTTGTTTACGAAGGCTTTAAGGCAAAATCAGTTTCATTCTTTGCTTGGCAAGTTGGACATTTTTTATCCCCATGCTCCAACTTGAGGAGGAGTATTAAGGAATAGTAATATTACTTGTAATTGTAATTAGATTAGAATAGAATAGAATTCCTTTTCTAGTCTAGTATTGGTCTTTTGTACAAGTACATAATGTACCCCAGAGCATGAATACAAACACACAATTAGTACCCCAGCATTAATGCTAATGAATTTAATGACCTCTAAACTGTAGGTAATCAGTTCACATGGTCTAATAACAGGAGAAAACCTAATAGAGTACTTAAGAGGCTAGACAGAGCTATGGCAAACCCTAAATGGTTTGAAAAGTTTAACCTTTCCTCTCTCCAGATCTTAGCAAGACATCCTTCACACCATTCACCCCTGATCTTAGAAGCCAAAAATCCACAAAAAAACATACCCTAAGGCTTTCAAGTTTCAGAATATGTGGCTTAAAAACCAAAAATTCCTTGAGGCAGTAAGTACTAGTTGGAGCTTACCTTAGACTCAATCTGGAATGATATTTTTTCATAAAAGCTGATCAGGCTTAAAAAGCATCTTCAGCTCTGGAATAAAGAAGTATTTGGGGATGTTCTCAAGAGAATTAAGACTCTTGAAAATAGAATTGCACAACTTGAGATTGAAAGTGATTTAACCCCCAATAATCTAGATGTCCAACTCTTAACTAAAGCTTATGGAGATTTAACCATTTCTATAGAACAAGAACAAATTTCGTGGAAGCAGAAATCTAGGAATAACATGCTCCAAAATGGTGATCTAAAGAGGGTTTTAAAGAGAGCTACCTAATAGGGGTTTAAAGAGAATGTTTCAGTTAGGCCACATAGACAGATTCAAAATACCTCTAGGATCTATCAGTTTACATCATCTATCTTATGCAAATGACATTGTTATGTTTGTTAAGGCCACCAAAAAAAATCTTCAAAATATGGTAATATTCTAAGAACACTATCAGAATACCACAGAGGAGCTGGTCAATTTTTCAAAAAGTGCTTTTTACACTGGTTAAAAGACCATCCAACCCATACTAAACCTCATTCAAGGCATAACAAAAATACATTAAGGGGATATCTCCTTCACTTACCTTGGTGTCTCCGTGTTTAAAGGTGGGGAAAAACATATACTTCCAACCTTTGATTAAAAGAATTAGCTCGAAAATACTAAAATGGACAAATATATGGCTCAACTTTGTTGGAAAACATGTACTCATAAGGCATGCCCTATTCTCTATCCCTCAACAAATTTGGTGTGGTATGTCTCCAATTAAGAACACCATTACACAGATAGAAAAAATTCTCGTAAACTTTTTATTGAAAGCTGTAATTAGACAAAACCCAATTGTCCAAATTAATATATTCCCTTCCAGATGTAGGAAGAACCTCTTATCCTTGGAATAGGGTTAAATAAATTAATTGTATAGCTGAGGAAAACACTAGAATTATAGTGGGCAGAGGATCCTCTAACTTCTAGATTGCTAATTGGACAGATTTTGGCCCACTAGTAGATCATTGCCAGTTATCTCAAGACCCTCCATACCCATTCCTTACCATTGAACAATTCCATCATAATAAGGATAATGCGTGTGACGAAATAGCTATAGGATTCAATTTAACTATTACAGTAACTATTCAAAAAACATTCCAACTTTTGGACGGGGATGATCAGATTGTGTGGAAACCCTCACTAACAGGTCAGTTTTTTATTTATTCTGCATATCATGTAATATCTGACCCATGTATCCACATTCCATCTATTAATAAGGTATGGAATCATATTCTCCCGCCAAAGATTTCAATGTTTGTTTGGAGACTGGTTAATAATCTTCTCCTTTTTGATGACATACTAATGAGAATAGGTTTAAATCTTCCATCAAAATGCCCTTTTTCCATCAGAAAGATAGTCTAAATCATTTAAAAAATAATAATTGTGGCATTGCGAGAAACCTTATGAAGGAAGATTTTCAAATTATTGAACTCAAAGAAATCATATTTACACATATATTTCATTCTCTTTCTTGGATCTGGTCAAGCAATTCTTAATCTAAAACTATGAATAATTTGACTCACATCATTCCTAACCAGCTGGTCTAGATACTTTGGAAAGTTAGAAATAGATTCATATTTGATGGGGCCAAGCCACACATTCCAGCCCTCAAACAAGGAGATGCATAAATCAAGTGTAGCCATTTTTACATTCCTTCCACGGGTTCTCAAAAATGATTGCAAAATTGCTGTTATTAGGGTGTACTTTTCAAATTTAAACCACCTAAACTTAAGATAATCAAAACATTTAAATGGGAACCCCTGGATTTATGTTTCAAGATTAATATAGATGCATCATTTCAAACTGTTAATTACCAATCTGGAGGGTTTATAATTGGGAATCATTTATCTGATACTTTCCTTATATGTACTTGTACTTTAAGTGATGCTATTAATCATTTGCATGCAAAACTTCAAGCTTATCTAGCTGGAGTTCAAATTTGTTTGCAAAAAAAAATCTACCTCTAATTGTGGAACTTGATTCACTGCATGCAATACAAATGATTCACAACAAAATAGCTCATTAATGAATGATGGCAACTGAGATATGGAGGATTCAAGAACTACATAGTTCAAATTCTATCTACTTTAAGCATGTTTTTAGAGAGAAAAATCAATCAGAGCACTTCATTGCCCGCATACGGCCACCTCGGTAGAGCAACTCAGATCAGCCACTACCGTATCTCATAAAAGAGGCTGAACTCGATCAAAAGTCTAAAATGGCAATTCAAGGGAATTGCATTAACCTGTGTTCCATTCGCGTCCACACCTCTCAAGAGCTTCGAACTTAAATGATTTCAAAATTTTGTGTCGGCTGCTCATGGGATTCAAAACACTTTTGTTTTGGGACTAGGTAGTAGACGGTTGTCCAACCACTTTGATTTTAACACCATGAGGGTGGAGATTCACTAGTGGAAACACAGTCATACACTCTCTTACCCATTTTGTGTCCTAGTATTAATTAGGTACAATTCGCTTGGGCACTCCCATTGTATTTTGTACTCTAGATCTTCCTTTTGAAACAGTTAGAGGAGACGATTAAATCCCCCACTTGTGATCGTGAGTGTTTTTTTAAAGAATGATTTTTATTATAAAATAAGAGTAATATATATAGGAAAGGGTTCTATTAATACCCTTATTTGTACACCTATATATATATCAGGATAATTTTAATATGTGTCACACAACATTATGAGTTTAAATTTTATGAGCGTCCTAACATAGATTCTTTAGTACGCTTTTTATAAAATTGTTCTTGTATAAGTGTTCTAATAAGTCTTTTTTTTTTTGAAGCGACAACTTCTCCTCCTGTGGATATGTGTTCTATTTTTTTCATGAGCAACACTCTCCCCTTGTTCAAATTCGTCTACACTTCAACTTTTCCTTTTGTTTTACAATTTTCAAGACAACATTAAATTTCTTCAATTGTTACTTCTAAAATCACGCACTTTAATTTATTTTTTTAGGGCCACACTTTTAATTAGTACAGGCCTTCAAATTTTTAGAGACGCCCTGACAAATTTTCAGATGTAATGAAATCGCTTGAAGCAAGTAGTCGAGGTTAGGGCAGAGACAACAGGGGCCCCAAGAAAACACAACACATGAGAGAAAATGGGAGTGGGCACAGATGACACAGAGAAAAGGATGGGTAAGGTAGCGTGCATGCGGTTTCATAAGGGTACAACTGAGTTATCATCATCATCCTTCAACCTGAATCCATATTCTCTGAGTCTGATTCAGTGCTGCTTATTGGAATCACTTATCTGTGTGTAAGCTCTATTTACCTTGTTTCAAAGGTTGTAAAATATCGCACTCTTTCACCTTTGTTTTCATCATTCGGAACAATTTAGGTATTGTTTTGAAATAATGAGTTATTGATAGAGATTAATGTTTTCCATTTAAAAAAAATTAGAATATCACGTTTAATTTCTATGTTTAGCGTCTTTTCGTCTAGTATAAATATAGTATTTAGCATGTTAGAAAACTCACCTCTTTTTACACTTGAGCTCTCACTAGTGACTCCGTCTTTAACCGCGTTTAATTAAGATCGATTTTAGCTCCAAATTCGGAACTTATATTAGAGGTTCTAAAATTTTTTAGCAAAAATCGAGGTTTCTTGCAGTCTTGAAGCAAAGAGTACAACAATCTCAAATCATCAACAACGAATGAGTAAATCAAGAAACAAATCAACCTCAAATCATCAACAGAGAAACAACACCTTCTGATTTGAGAAACCAACAGATAAATATCGACAGAGAAAACTGTGGAAATTGAAAATCTCAAACCTCAAACCATTCATAGAGCTAACAAAAATATTGAACACTTCAAAACCTAACCACAAAATAGTGAAATCGGAAATGGTGTAGGCGTACAGTGGTGATGGCATCCACTAAGGCGAATGGTTGCACAGAGGCATCTGAGGCGACGAAGGCGACAATACTTCACAATGCGCGGGGGCTTCACTCACCACTACCAAGGTGTAAACATGTAGTGGTGACGCGCGGTTGGGTTGAGGGGAGATGGAGGCGTTTGGTGGCGACGAGGTGGATGCATTCTATCCGTGCCGAAGATGAAGTGAAAGGAGGAGACGTTCATTTTTTGGAAAAAAAAATATTAAGGGAAGAGAAACCCTAAAAGGTTCCCTCCTATTAAAGGCAGACCATTAGAAGAAGTTCTACAATAGAATCATCTTTAATCGATGTCCATTAAGGTTGATTCCTCAAGAACCGCCTTTAAAATGAAGGGGAGCCGAAATTGAGCGGTTCTGAATTTGGAACCTACTCACGAAATGGGGTTCTTAAAAAAAACTGGTTGGTGCCTTTAATAGAGGCATCTACACTAGAGTATCTCCCTTTTCCTCAATCTCAAACTCCGTTGAGTTTTTGTTTTGTCATGTGCAAAATGCGATAGTTCTTTGAATTTTGTATGAATCAGAGATAACACTATGTTGTTTAGCTTTGTTATCTTCGATAATTTTACCATGGAGAACAATTTTCACACAACACTCATTTTGTAAGGGCATTGAATTGAATATGTGATTACATATTTATGTGATTGCATGCTACGTTATTTTTACTCCATCATCATGTGAGTTGCATGTAGAATTGTAATATTTTATTGTAATGCATGCTAAATTAATTTAAAAATATTATCTCATACATACTAGATTTTATTTTATGTTATAGAAATTGTTATGCTATTACAGGATAATGACATTAACATCGGTGAAAATGGGCGATGCCCGGCGTCTCCAAACCGCTCTGCAATTACAGGATAATGACAATAACATCGGTGAAAATGGGCGATGCCCAGCGTCTCCAAATCGCTCTGCAACGAGGTGATCATTCCGACGTTGGTTTAATATTTATGAAGCCACTTCCAACTTCAGAACTGCCCTCGGACATTAATTTGAAAATATCTAGATTTTACGGTTCTGTCGAAACTAGAAAGTCTAGATCGATCGCATCGTCCGATTCTTCATATGAGCATAAATCGACATTATTGTTCAACACAACACAACACAACTGTTGTGCGTAATGGAGAAAGAACAGAAAATATGAACGAAATTAACAAGACACAAGATTTACGTGGTTCACCAATTT
>JAULKM010137932.1:0-35413 GCA_032355605.1 Rubia tinctorum
AGTGTACCCTGCGGGCTAGACGCTGCGATTCGTGCATTTATTTGAGCGGTGCAAGATTCTCAAATAAATAAAGATCCAATTTTCCACAATCCAGAGTCTTCGCAAGGAGATTCATATCACTAAATCTCCCACGAGATTTGCGGATTGCCTAGATGATCACATGTAGGAAACTCAGAAGTCTTATCTTCCCTGCTAAGGTGACAAAGAAACCACAAGTGAGCCATGGATATCACAGACAAATGCCACCTTGTCTCTGTTGGGGAAACATGTATGCCAGCTTTCCTGAGCTGGGAAACCTGCATGCTAGCTTTCCACAGTTGGGAAACCTATTTGACAAGATGCCTCTATGTGCTCAATTTTAGCATTCTGGTTAGCAGAGTTCACTGAAAAAAGGAAAAAACCAACCGCATAGTCAGTAATGGAAAAAAGAACAAATAAAAATATATAAGGAATCCAATATGCTTTACTTGAAAAAGGGCCGGTGAGTTGAGCATTCATAGCTAATGAACACTCTGATGAGAATACCAGAGACTCATGGGGAGGAAACCCCTCCATTCCGGTAACATATTTACCTTTTCAAGGAAATAGACCTGTTTTCCATCAAGAATATCGGCATGAACGAAATAAGAAACTAGGCGGTTCTCCAGGAAGAAGAATACAGAAAAGGAAAATTTTTCATATCTATTCTATATTTATCAGACTAAAAAAGGAATAAATGAAAGTTTCAGGAAATGAAGAAAAATTATGGTCTTTATAGCAACCAAGAATGATCAAAAGGCTCCTTGGAAAGCGGAGCAATTAATAACAACTTTGAAAGCAGATGGAAAGACTGCCATTACACAGATACTTTTTTACCTATCCAAAACGTTAATGGGACATGCTATAATTTGTGTAGGTGAACGGGTTAATGACCAAATTAATTGTTATTGACTATAAAAACCAGGGGTCCTTCACCTAAACTTCAGAAATCGATGTTGAGAGAACCTAAGGTCTATGTCGAAGCACGACCTTTGAATCTATTGGGGTCATTGATGACAGTTGAGCCGAAACTCATGACTTAGGCCGAAGGCCATGCAAACATATCATGCTGGTCCGAAACTCAATACAAAGGAAAGATTTCTATCTCCAATTCTACTTAGAGAAATATAATCCTTTTTCAGGTATATTCATGGTATACTAATTTATTGCATTTTTATTACAGTGAGACACCCACTCCTATATGAAATATGCATATTTATCCCAATGTGATTGAGAGAACTATTAAGAGTCAACCTCTATAATTTTCATGGTAGGCCTCTATCCTATTCATTCAATTCCTAATATTCAGAGCAAACACTTTTTTTGTATGAATGTGTATTATATTAAGATCAAAGAACTTTCAAAGTTTAGGACATCACTCTAAGCCTTTACAAATCAAGTAAACAACTCTATCTATCCACAGTAAAAATCTAAACAAAGCTGAACCAAAGTTACATTTCACCTGCAGCCAACTCTTCTAATTTCTCCTTCCATTTCCTCTTATTTCTCCATTTGCATTCAGATTCAATCTGCAATGCTAGTGTTTCGTCCTTTAGCTTCACTTCTGAAATAACATGTTGTTTCTTTCAATCCATACATTATATAGTGCAATGGCCTATTTCATCAGTTTCTGATCATGTCTCCTCCTTTCTTCCATCAGAAGCTTTTTCTTTAAGTTTCTCATATTTGCATCTTCTGTTAAGCCAAGAATTCCCATTATCTTCCTCACAAATATGCATTCAGTGAACAAGTGGTTTGTTTTTTTCCTCTTTTTGATCACATATATAGCAAAAAGGTTGTGCACTTATAATTCCGAACCTCTTGAATCTATCCACATTTGGAAGACAGATCTTCAGCAGCATCCACAGGAACATTCTGTGTTTGGGTAGGATTTCTTGTGCCAAAAAATCCTTGCATACTTGTCTTTCTTCCCCGATCCCTTCATCATATCATAAACTTTCCTGATCATCAATCTACTTTTTGTGTCAGTGCATTCTTTCAGGATTCGATAATATTGTTCCTTTAATCTGCATCTGCATAAGACTTTCTGTGTTCCACTGTTTCCATCTTTGTAGTTGCAATGTTCTAGATCCATATTCTTCATATAATAAGTTTGTATCCATCTCACCTATAGCACATCCTTCTTTGAGTTCAAGTCCCAAATATGCTTGCAGATTGCAGCCTTGTTCCACATAGAGGGATCTTTTAATACCATTCCTCCTGGTGTCTTACTTCTGCTCAGTGTGTTCCAAGCTGTAGGTGTAAAACCTCTCTTCCCTTCATCTCTTCCCCATAAGAAGCTTCTTCAGATTTTGAATATTCTTTCATGAACACCTTCAGGGATGCTCAAGATGCTTGCCCAGTAACCTGTAATACTTAGAAGTACTGTGTTTATGAGTTGTGTCCTACCTGTATAGGATAAGTTGCCAGAGTTCCAGCATTTCAGTTTTCCCTTTTATCTTCTCAATTATCTGATCACAATCTTGTTTGTTCTATTTGGCTTGAGATAGTGGAAGCTCCAAGTACTGAATTGGAAGCTCCCCTTTCATCACCTCCAATATACCAGCTAATAATACTTTTTTCCTTTTCACACATTTTAGAAAGATAGATAGTGGATTTCTGCTTGCTTATAGCCAAGCCAATAACTTCCATGAATTTCTCCAAGCACCTTTTTACTTCTTCCATGGATTCATGAGTGGCAGCACTGAAAATTAGCAAGTCATCAGCAAAAAGTAAGGTGTGTATACCTACTTCCTGCATCATTGATGATATTCTATGCCCTTTCTTCTGTATTCTCTCTCCATTACCCTGGTCAAATATTCCATGCTAATAACAAACATCAATGGGGAAATGGGGTCTCCTTGATTAACCCCTCTCTTCCTCTTAAAGTTTTGTGTGAAATTCTCATTTACATATAGGCAGAAAGAAGAACTTATAGTAGTCCTTATAATCCAGTCAACCATAACACTTGGAAACTGCAGAAGCTTTAACCAATTTAGCAGAAAATCCCAACTAACATAGTCAAAAGCTTTACTTTATTAACTTTCACTACACGGCTTTGTATTATGCTTTCTACATTATATTTGTGCAATAACTCCTGAGTGAGCAGTATATTATGTGCTATATGTCTCCCTTTAACAAAAGCACTTTGATTTGGACTGATTATATCTGGCAGCTTATCACTTAGTCTAGTACATAAGATTTTAGTTATCACTTTATAAACTGTTGAACAACAAGCAATTATCTTGAATTCAGAGGTTACCTGAAGGTTAGGTACCTTTGGTATGAGAGGGATCACTTCTTCATTTAGTATATCAGGTATGTTCTCCCCTTCAAAAAAATTTATGAACTGCTTTTATCACTCCTGCTCTTGTTATCTCCCATGTCTTTCTAAAAATTGGCTGGTGTAACCATCAAGTCTACTTGTTGTTTTACACTTAGTACTCCACCATAGCTACCCAATTCAAATTCCAGATGTACTATTTTTCCCCTAATTCCCAAGTGCTTCTGGAAATGAGTTTTCAGGTGTTCTTCAATTTTCCTCTGCTCTGATATGATTTCTCCATTAACATTCATGTTCAAAATATAATTTATGTACTTCCTTGTCCTCATAGTAGCATAGAATATCTTAGTTGGTCTGTCTCCCTCTATGAGCCACTGTATTTTAGCTTTTTGTTGCAGAAAGCTTAATTCATAATCTTCCAGTAACTCCAGCTTTTTCCTTGCTACTTCCTCTTCATTCTGCATGCTTTCACTTCCAGGTTCCTCATTTTATCTTTCCTGAGCATTTACCCATTCATCTTTAGCTTTGATAACTCTCTGTTCAATGTTAGAGAATTCTCTCTTGTTTAAAGCTTCTAATGGTTTTTCCAATTCATTAAAAACTTATGCCAAGTTTTTCATTGTCTGCACACCTTTCTGACTCCAATGCTTTTAATTTTTTTCCTGAAAAATTTCTGAGTTTTCCCTCGTATTAAAGTATCTGAAGTTCTTTGCTATTCTTCTCTTCTTCTCTTGCCAGTTCAATATCAATGGAAAATGATCTGACAGTGTTTCTGGTTTTACTTCACAGTATACTCTTTCCATCTCTTTAACCATTCCTAATTCACAATCCCCCTGTCTATTTTGTTCTGGATTCTCTCACCAAAGCTTCTCATGTTGCACCAAGTGAAGTCCTGGCCAACAGTTCTTATCTCAGTCAATAGATTCATATTCATTAGCTCCTGAAAATCTTCAGTTTCATTTTCATCTACTGCATTTCCCCCTTCTCGATCTTATACCTTTAGTGGAGAGTTAAAATCCCCCAGAATGATCTATGGTCTATTATCTCTGGGTCCACCATTCTTCAAGAACTCCCACATAGGTTTCCTCCTTTCAATGGTATTGTAACCATACACAACAATCATATAAACTTTCATATTCCTGCCTTTTATCACTAATTCAGTATCAATCCACTGCTCTCCCAGATGAAGTATATTAACATCAAACAAATCCTTCCTCCACCCTATCCATATTCTACCTCCTTTTATAATCCTTCCATTTGTTTCTAGTTCCTAGCCCAGGCCAATATTCGTCCACACTTTTTTTTTATTTTCCTATTTTACTTTTGTTTTAAGCAAACTTAAACATCCAATGTTGTTTACAGAACAGAACTTCCCAATTTTCCTGTGTTTCCCACACTTATTCATACCTCTAATATTCCATCAAGCAATTTTTTCATTCATCTGGTGGATCAGAAAGCAGTGAATAGTTACCTGAACACTCAGCTTCCTCCCTGCTCTTTAGGATAACTGATCTTCCAACCTTTTTCACCTTTTGAAACTCCTCTTCATTTGCTCCTTGTACCTCCTTTTGCAATGTTCTGCTCTCTTGTTCTTTGCCTTTCAATGACTGTGTTGATTTTGTATCAGCTATTAACTGCAAGTTTTCCACATTATTTTTAACTGGGATATAAATTTGCTTGGCCTTCATCAGTTTTCCTTCCTCATTTTCTTTCTTTCCGCATTTAGTCTCTTTATGCCCAAACATTTCATATTTGGAACATTTTACAGGCTTCCCCTCAAATTTCACTTCCAGGCTCATTATCACCTTATTATCATTCAGGTATAAGAGCTTGTCAGGCAGTTCTTCACTGATCTTCACTTCCATTTGAACCCGGGCAAAAGATAGTCTCTCCTTCTCCAATGTTGATTTATCCGGATTCAGTGGCTTTCCCAGTGGACTAAATATTTTTCAGATTATTTTTGTATCCTAATATGCTAGTGGCAGTCCAGGTAACTGGATCCAAACAGGTACAGTTTCAGGCTCCCTAACTTCTTCATTTTGATCCCAGGCTTTGATAATCACTGGTTTCCCATCAAAAAATATAATCCCCTTTTCTAGTACACCATCTGTATCACTTTTGTTCTGGAATTTCACCATAAACACCCCTGAATTCAACAGCCACAATTTATTGATTTTTCCCCCAAATCCTGTAAAAGAATCCTTCCATTACTCTATATGGAGGATTACTTCCCATTACCCTACACATCACAGTCGTATCCCACTGTTTGATACTCTCCTGCACCTCATCTTCAGTAATCATCCCCATTATCATACCCTCAATTTCAACAGGTTCATAGAATTATACCTCTTTCTTGTCATCGGTAAGGATTGAGCTCCATGTCTTTTGCTCTTTGCTTTCTAGTTCCTCTTCTTCTCCCCATGTCAATTTTCTGCCCATCTTCTTTTCCATCTCCTTTTTTGAGTTGCTCTGCTGGGTTTCCACAACAGTTACCACTCCACCTTCTTTCACCGTCGATTGCTTCGATCTACTGCTCAGCAAACCTTTTGATTCTACCAGATCCTCCTTTTGCTTCTCAACCATCTTCTCCTTCTCTCTCTACCACGGTCACATCTTTTTTAGTCTGAGATGTTTGTGATTTCTGTTTTTCTGCCGATTTCTGTTACCAATTCTACCCATTGGGTAGCGAATTCAAGATTGAATCAACAGAATTGGCTTACGGAATCAGATTGGAAAAGGCACATAGTGAAGGTTTTTTCGCACCTAGTAACAGAGGGAATCATATTTTCTTCTCTCAGACACCCTCGAAAAGTTTATTTTGCAAGTTTGTTACATTTAATTAAGATTCGACAATCAGATCATGGTTCAACACACATCAAACTATATATTTTCGAAGTCATGCTTATTTGTTTCAACCAAGACCGTCGCACTCGTTCACTCATCAATCTTTTAACTTTTTACACTTGATTTCCTTGAAATAATTTAATTTATCTAACATACATCACACTCCAAATTATCGTGTCATTTTTCATAAAACAGGAGAGGAGTAGAATCCTTCTTGTGACTGAATTCCATCAAAAGTGGTTAATGAATCCTCAGAATATGCTAATGCTAATGCTAATGCTAGCTGCCTTTCTCGAAGCCTTTTTAGTCATTGGGTCACCCTTTGATTAATTTTCTATTCCTCACATCACACAACAAATAAAGGGCGGCTATAAAATAATTATTGCACGTGAAAAGACCCAATTAGTATTAGAAAAATACACACACAAATTTTTTATTTTTAAAGTTATAACACACATGACACATGCATTCTAGTCGCAAATGCATTGGGTTGGGTGCCTTCATCAAATCCAACTTTTCCTTTCCAATATTGCCAAAACAAAGCAAAAAAACAAAGGAATCTCATAAATCCAACTTCATAAGAAAAAGTGAAGACGACACCGATTAACAATCCTCCAAAGGATGCTACGTGATGCTAGAATGCACGGGACACAGGGTGAATCTTCACGTAGTATCAGTAGCGGACCCAGGACCCTGTGTTAGGGGAGCTTAAAAGGAGAGTAATTTTTTTCGAACACTTAAAATAACAATATTTTAACGAACAACGCTTACATAATAAGATAAATACCTAATTGATATTTTTTTTGTTTTCTCACTATACATAATAAGATGAATACCTAAAGCCCAATTGGCCTTTTTTTTGCCTGCAAGTTAACAAAACGACGTCGTTTTATTATGGCAAAACGACGTCGTTTCGTATAGTGAGAAAACAAAAAACAAAATCGGCTATCTTTTTTTGCCTGCAAGTTAACAAAACGACGTCGTTTTACTTATAGCAAAATGACGTCGTTTTGTATAGTGAGAACCAAAAAACAAAATCAACCACCGTTTTTTGCCTGCAAGTTAACAAAATGATGTCGTTTACTTATGACAAAACGACGTCGTTTTGTACAGTAAGAAAAAAAAAAGCAAAATTCGACCTTCTTTAGGGCTCACGAGCAACCGCTGCAACTTCAAGGGGCGGAATCCATTGATTCCAGTGGTGCCTAGGACTAAATCTCAGGCCACCAGATACTAGGCATGGCCCCAGCCCCCCTCACCCCCCTGGTTCCGCCCCTGCGTATTACTTTTCCTTCGAGTCATTTTCTATTGACACCTGTAAGATGATACAATTTTCTTGAAATAGTATAATTAGTGGTGGAAATTGTATTGAGAGAAAAGAAAGTAAATTGAATAGATAAAATTAATCTAGTATTTGCTATAAAGGGAAAGTGCAAATTAAAAAGGAACATCTATAAATATTAAGTGTGCCAATATTAGAGGATTGGAGGGAGTACGTTATTTTAAAAATAAAAAATAAATCAAGTGGAGTATGTGATTCAAATAAAGAATATGTATACGCGTGATCAATTGAACACAAAGTCTTGCTTTAAACTAACTATTAGACAACATTATTTATAACTGATATAACTAATGAGTTGATTTGATGTTTATTTTTATTTATTATGATAAAATTTCTATAACTTTAAAAAAATATTGAAATAAAATTATTTATGAATATCAGTTCCTAATTCCTATTATAATTTCATCTCAATTAATATTATACCATGCGATAATATCAGTTCCTTCGTCTTTTCACAAAATGAAAGTGATGACCACCGTCCAACTAATTACGTAGTATCCAAAATGATAAAGGATAACATTGTAAGAAAAGCATCCGTGTGGAATCATCATCAATAACTAATTTAAATAAATACCGCACCATACTAGTAGTACTCCGCTAGAAGATTATATACTATTCCACTAGGCACTCGCATCACAAAAACAAAAACAAAAACAAAATACCAACAAATTTGATTTGGATGAACTGGGAATGCAATGCATAAACTTTCTATTTTCTTTTGTTTTCCGTTTGGTCACAAATCATAACATACGCTTATTCCTCCTCAGTGCTCTCTGCATCATTTGTAATTTCGTTCGTGCTATGTTCGTCTTTAAAAACATATGTATTTTTAAATTGCATTTTTTACCTTATACATGTATTTGTTAAATTGCATAGTAAATTTTACATTTTCACAATCAGGTGCATAATATTACTTGTTTTAACTTTTAAAATATAATATTTAAATTTTATTATAAAATTACAATATTTAAGATAAAGAGTGCAGTTGATTGTCCATAAATATATGAAAAGACTGCATTCTCTGAGACTTTCACTTCCCACCTTTTTAAAAAAAACAAATAGTCGTTCTCATTCTCATTAACTACAAGATCGTTACACATTTGCATCAGGTGTAGGTCTCACAACCCCTAACCGACAACTATAACTAATATGTTAAAATATTTTAAACTCTTTGAATTTACACACTATGGGGTGAGTATCCCAACGCATGGCTACAATGCTACATATTTTGTTATCTCGCCTTTGTGCAATCAAATTGAATTCCTTTTTCTCCTATGTGCGAACTTTGCTATCCCCTGGTCTTGTCGACAATTGAAAAAAAAAATCATAAAAAGTGGTTTATCCATAACTTTATAGATAGACCTATTAAATTTTTACCTTAAAATTTGTAATCCTTTAAAAAATAAATATTATATTTTATAATTTAAAATAAGTAACAATGTATATTGACTGTGAAAGTATAAAAAATATATAACATAAAAATACATTTGATTTTTTTTAAAATTTATCTTGTAATTTAACAAATGTAGTGTATAAGTAAAAAATACTACATTGTCATGTCCATAAGTTAAGGATAGACCACCTGTAGGAGATCTTCTCTTAAAAATATATATAATTAAATAAGAAAGTATCTGTAAAAATGACCTGTCCATAAGCTTGTGGACAGACCCCTGACTTATTACCTTAAAAATTATATCTTTTAAAAAAATTAAATATTGTCTTATATAAGTTAAATTAAGTAATAATGTATATTTGAATGTGAAAAAAAATGCACAATATAAAAAATACATATTAGAATGTTTAAATTTAGTATGTAATTTAACAATTACAATGTATAAGTTAAAAAAATACAGTGATGTATCCATAATTTATGGACAACCCACCTATCGGGAGATTTACTCTGATTAAACTATTGGCGAGTTTTACAAAACAGATCCATGACAATTTATGACTTTTTAATATGAATTATTTTATTTTATTTTAAAATCAATTACTCACAAGAGTTGAAGAAATGTCTACTAATAACTGTAACAGATGGTTTCCTGTGAGGCAACCTAAATTTTAGGCAGGGACCAAGGCAAACTACCTTGCTGAAAAATTGGAGCTAGGGCGTAATATTTTTTTACCGGCGCCATATTTAAAAAGGGCAAAAAAAGGTGGGACTGATGTGCAAATATGGATAGAAAATATCCAGAACACAAAAATACGAGTTTTCTTTTTCTCTCTAATCTCTTCTCTGTAATCTCTAATTTCATCTTCCGAAATTTGCTCAATCTGAAGCTCAACAAATTTGGACGAATTCCGGACGATTTTACCTTCAATCTCGACGAAATCTGGACGAATTCAAAACATGAGCACAAACGAAGATTCAAAACACGAAGATTCGACCAGGTAAACAAATTTCTTCTAAAATCCACTTTAATTTGTTCTCGAATCATTAGAAAGATGTTTTAATTGATCGAATTGACTAGAAAAACAAAATGCACGAACCTCTCCACAAAAATCAACAACTTACTCTGACAGCAAATCAAAATAAGGAACTTCAAACAGGAAATGAGATTATCCAAATCATAGGTAATGACGACAAAGAATTGAGGCCTATTGTTTCATATATGATGTACATATACACAGAATGAAGTCTAATACATTCTGCTGTAAATAAGAATCCTTGCTCAGTATATGAATGATGTTCCCTGATTAATAGTTAATGTTCATTGATCTAATAGCGTGAAATTTCTATATTTCCTACTGATGTTCATGTTTATCCTGATAATGCGACAAGTTATATCAAGATAATTATGTTTTTTACTACTGTTGTTTACATTACATTATCATGAGGTTGCTATTTTTTTGGTTCAGTTATTCATAATATGTTATGAGGTTCCTACTTTATGTACTGAGATTCACATATCAATTTTGAGGTTCATTGTAGCTCATGTTTAATGTTTCAAAAACAAAACCTGAAGCAGTGTGAAGTTTATAGCATGTGAATTGTATTTTTTTACTTGTTGCTTACTGTACAGAATCACGAGATTGTTGTTTTTTTGTGTTAAGTTATTCATAATATATTATGAGGTTCCTAATTTGTTTATTGTGATTTACACATAGGTCTTGAGATTCACTGTTGCTCTTGTTTGATGTTTCAAAAACAAGACCCGAAGCAGTGTGAAGTTTATAACATGTGAATTGTGTTTTTTTCACCGGTAGTTTACTACACAGAATCATGAGATTGCTATTTTTTGGGTTCAGTTATTCATAATATATTATGAGGTTCCTATTTTATCTACTGAGATTTACATGTAGGTCTTGAAGTTAACTGTTTCTCCTATTCGATGTTTCAAAAACAGGACCTGAAGCAATATGAAATTTATAGCATGTGAATTGTGTTTTTTTCCACTGCAGTTTACTGCATAGAATCATGAGATTACTATTTTTTTTGTTGAGTTATTCATAATATATTATGAGGTTCATATTCTATCTTGAAGTTAATAGTTACTCCTGTTTGATATTTATAAAACAAGACCTGGTAATGAAATACAGGGGGTTGATGTGTACGAAAATTTGGAAGGGGTTACACCAAGAACATAGGAAAAGTTAGAAGACCTGTACCGCCGTCATTCAAAAGCAAGAGATTTCAGTATGCGAAAATCAACAACACGAAGGACAAACGACAACAAGCTGAAGGGAAGATACTACACATGTTCTTCTGAAGGCAAAACAAACAACAAATCCGTAACTCCTATAGCTGAGAATAACAATAGAAAGAGGAATGATTTTTTCTAACAAGAACAAGATGCAGGGCTAAAATATTTATCAAACTAACTGAGGATGGTATGTACACAGTCCATCAACATATTGTGACTCGCAATCATGAACTCACCCTTCCTCAGTGGCAATATCTACACAAAAGTGAACGAAAAATAGACCCTGAAAAGAGAAAAGCAATTGAAGCGATAGAACAAGCTGGACTGACACCAGCAGGTGGATATAGGTACATGGTAAACTATGTTGGAGGTGAAGAATTAATTGGGCACACCACGAGGGATCGCATCAACTATGTGAGCAGACTAAGAATGAAACAAATAGAAGCTGGAGATGCACAAAAGTTGATTGATATGCTCACAGAACATAATGAAAAAGAAGAAGGCTTCTTTTTAGGGTAAAGCTTGATAGTGAGGGAAGAATGTCTGCACTATTATGGAGAGATTCCATGATGGCTGAGGATTTCAAGGTATGTGGTGATTTGTTGGTTTTTGATACAACATATCGAACCAACAAATACAACCTCATCTGTGCTCCTTTTGTTGGCCTCAACAATAACATAATGAATGTCATGTTTAGATGTGCCTTCATCGATGATGAAACAACAGAAACCTTTGTGTGGTTGCTGAACACATTCAAAAAATCTATGGAAGAAATGAAGCCTATCATCATTTTCACAGATCAGGACCAGGCTATATCAAAAGCCATACAGGAGGTACAATACACATACACTTGTCTTGTTACTCATGTTTCAATAATATATGATGAGGTTTCATTTTTTGCTGATGATGTTCAACTAATCTTAAATGAGTTTTTTCCCCACATAATGTTTGAGAGACTCCACATGAGGTTGCTGTTTTATTTATTTATTTATAGTTGTACCCCAACACAAGACATAGGCGTATTTGGCATCTGAAACAAAATTTCATGAGCCACTGCGACAATTTGAGGAGCGAGTCTGAATTCAGCAAAGCATTTGACAAGTGCCTGATGTTATACTCAGATGAAGAAGAATTCAAAAAAGAATGGGCAGAACTGATCAACAATTATGATCTACAAAACCATACTTGGTTCAAGCGACTGTACACACTACCAGATAAATGGTGCACCGCATTAAGCGAGGACTACTTCTCAGCTAGGACATTATATTCACAAAGAAGTGAGAGTTCAAATGTTGTTGTTAGTTTCAAAGCATCAAAGACTACAACACTCATGAAATTTTATCAGATTTACCATTCCACAATCCACAACTGGAGAACCAAAGAAATTGAGAAAAAGTTATACTATTCCAAAGCAAGACCAAAAGAAAAAGGACCATCAATCCTCAAACACGCTGCAAGAATCTACACACACAAGATCTACAAGGATTTCAAGCTACAATGGGGTATCGGAATAGCATCAAGAGCATATATGGGAATGAACGGAGGAACCCAGTGCATTTATGAAGTTTTGCACGAAACCAATAACTCAAGATCAGAATCAGTTCTATACACAAGGCCAACAACAACTGAACAAGCAAACGTAAAATGTTCATGCAAACACTTAGACAAAGTCTGGTTCCTCTGCAGCCACAGCCTACGTGTATTGCACATGTTCAACGAAACAAGAATCCCAGACGTGTACATAAGCTTAAGAAGGACTAAGATGGCAAAAATAGAAATCTGGAACAACGACAAAAAGAGCACAAGCACAAAACATGTAATAAAAAATGTCAATATTTATAATATTCTGAACGAGGTTAGTATTTACAATGGAGATGTTTTCAGTATCAATTATGTTGTTTACTGAATTCTATATGACCTCTTCTAAATTAAATAATAGTATGATCAGTATCTGAGATGATTTGGTTCATATGTTGATGTTCATATGATACTGAATGAGGTTTTCATAATTGTCAATAATGTTCCCATTTTAAATCCTGGCGTTCTTCCATACTGACATAGCCATATACTTATCAACGATGTTTCCTTGATTGCTAGGCTCCAGAACTGAGAGACATAATACCATGGCGACTACAAATGACAAGGAAATTATACAATTTGGTGTTGAAGAGTGAGGAAAATATTGAAGCAAGAAGAATAATAGAAGAAACTTTTGATACACACTCAACCACCATCAACGCCCTAACCTCACACATCGTCGAAGGCACTACAGTTTCAGAAACTAGCACGACGACACAAACAGAATGCATACTTGTACCAAATGTCCTTAATCCATAATACACAAAGACAAAGGGAAGAAGCAAAAGAGCGAAATTAGCAATTGGAAGGAAGAAGCCAAGTGCCGATGAATTTGGATCCAAGACACCAAACACACGTCTGTTTTAATATGTTCCGTGTTAACATAAAGTTACTGTTTTAGAGTTTTGACTTATGCTGTCTTGAAATACTGTGAATTTATATTTAGTTGAAATTATGAGAACACCATTTTATTATGTAAAACCCTTATTTTCTGTTGAGGAACATCAATAGCTTATAGCCAAACACTTTAAAAAGTTCTGCTGATATTTCAATAATACAGGTTGAGGTTACAATTTTTGAAGTTGATGTTTCCAATTTCTTGTTATGCTTACATAGTGGTTATACTTAAGTTCATTTCTGAAACAACTTTATTTCCAAAATAAAAAGCGTACAAAGTCCCCAGAGGAACATTAGTATGTAGTAAATGAAACTCAATGCAGTACAAATGAAACTCAATATATAAACTGAAACTTCTTCGTTAATAAACTATTCAGATTACAATATAAACTGCTATTACATAAAACTAAGAGAAGAAATAACAATCCACAATGATTCGTATCCAAATGCGAAACGTCCAAGAAGACTATGGTCTACCGCCTCTATTGTTTCATCTTCAATCTCATAAGTAGAAGCATAACTCTCCTCATCTCCCCATAAAAATCCATACATTAATTCACCTGTTAAGTAAACAATGTTCGACTTCAATTTACCTTCGAGAGCTGTTGATGAATCCACCATAAAAGACGCATTGTTACCTTAAAACAATGCATCTCTTCCCAACCCATGGATCACCCTAAACTCTCTGCTCTCAACATCTAACTCAAACATATCAAAAGAAGTATCAACAAAAGATTGCCGAACTCTAACCAAAACCAACCTTCCATTGGACGATTCAGCCAAAAATAACCAGCATGGTAAACATCATAACTATATCCATTAATATCAGCAACCAGTACATGAACCTCATCAAATTCTGCATCGGAGGGATCACAATACCAAACAGTTATAATACCAGCTCAGAAACGGTATAAAATATATAATTGAAGTAATTAACAACAACAAATTATACACTAGCTTCAATTCTAGATCACGTATGATCAACCGATCTATATATTCCTAAAGTTCCATTTAAACAAACCACCATTAAATGAAAACTAGCAGTTGAACTCGGATTAAGTAATAAATCACCCTTCCTACTATAGTTACCATCATCAAGAAAAATATCATAACAACGAGGCAGCTCTATTAAGGTGTTGGAGTACGGGTTGAACAAAAATCCTTCGCCCAACTCCAACACAAGCAACCAACCAAAACGTACCTCAATGCACTTTATGCCTTCAACTTCAGGAAGATGTAACCTCATCAAATTTCTTCTATTCAACATGCGAAAGAAATAATGTTTAGCGCCATCACGGACATTTGGACCCATCAACATAGGTAGCAAACGACCATGAAATAAAATCCTATCAACAGCGTTGCGCCAAAATTGGCATACTCCTCGCATTGAAAGAAAATCACAGAGGAGAAGAAGATGAAAAGATATTTCCAAAAGCATTTCAACAGACATGAACGAACCGTCAGAAGCCATTTTAAAGAATGAAGTACGCAAGAAAACTGAAAGCAAAATCTTAGTGAAAAGGTAGAACGTAAAAGGTAATATTTCAATTAATATAGAAAGATAGAAATTTAAAAGGTTTAATTGTTGAGAAGTGGGAAAAATTCTTAAGGAAATGGAAAGGTGTAATGATTATCAAAACTGTAAACATGCATTAAAAGTGTAAAAAGCTGAACAACAACGATTAATCATTGGAATAAGAAAAGTCAATACAATTTAAAAGAAACTCATTACCGTTAATAGAAATGTCAACTAATAAGATATATACTGAATATACATCCCCTATTTTCTAGCATTAGTAACACATATCATTCACTACTACAAAATATGCATTATCCCATGATTTTCATTGTCACATTCTCCACTCCTACACTATTTTCACAACTTCCATAAAACATGGGAAGTGGGTTCCTTTTTAATTAAAATTTTCATTTATAGTATGTTATTAATGAAAACATCATTAAAAAATGAACGTCGTCACAAAAAAAACTCATACATTGTCAACTACTTGTCTTGTACCAAAAATATCTAACCTGAAAAGATGCTACAACTACAGAATCCCATCATCATTTTGGTTATTATTATTAATGAACCTAAAAAGATCAAATGATGGAATATCAGAAGCCCCGACATTCACAGCAGCCTTTGTATTTTTCTCAAACACATCCTTGATCATTACATCAATCTGAGTAAGTGTAGACAGCGAGAAATAGTCATCTTGAAGCATTTAAAATTTAGGAATTGGAACAGTGGGACATTCTTCCCTGCCCTTAGGACTGCCTGCTTCATTCAGTTTTGGCTGCCTGTTTCCTTCACTTTCTGGCTGCCTATATCAGTGTCTTTTTCAATAATCTTATAAAAAGATTCAGCGAATTGGTCACTTGCAATTGAAACAATCCTCTTGAATTTCTTCATCGCAACTTCCAAGGGCTACCAAAACATAAATGGAAAAAGAATCATCAGAACATAAACATCAGTTCATCTTAAAACAAAATAATAAGATCAGTAACATATCAAAAACCCACAAACATCATCATATATATCTCAACATGAAAAAAGTAAACCTCATCAAGGATTGAAGCTGAACCTCAATAGAACCTGAAAACTAAGGAAAAGAACAACACAATAAAAAAGATTGAAAATTTAAAAACCTCACCATACAAAATTGAACCTCATCATGTAAAAAAAAAATCAATACATAAAACTAGTTTAAAAACACCCGCATTAAACAATAAATCAGAAAACTTACACTTTTTCAGCTTTTTCCAGTCTGCTCAGTTTCATCATCATCCTCTACGCCAACAGGCAACTCAAACTCAATAAAATGACGCTTGCTGCTCTTCGAAGATGATGCTCCAGCAACAGTAGAAGGATTCTCTTATGGAAACTGAATGGAAACTGACGACTACTTCTCAGGAAACCAGTATAACCTCCGCGATGGTATAAATGACAGCGCTGCTTCAAATTTTCAGTATCTCGATGTTGGTGCAATGGAAGGTCAATCGCATCACTATATCCCGGAACTAGATAACGATGAAAGAAAGTTAGACGTGGGATGATCAAGCACGCATTCACATAATTGAATTTTTGTGAATGTTGAACCCTATAAATACTCCCTTTGAACCTCTTCTACACAATTCCACACCAATAAAAACTAGAAATTTGATCAACATCTTCTAAGGAACTCACTATATGCAAATATGCAATGCTACGAGCAATGTGATCTTGAAAAAATGCCAAGGCAAACATTACAAAAATGCGCTTAAACTCAGCCATTTCATCTTCCCTCAACAGATTTGGAATAGCACTATATAAATCCTTCACAGTAATAATCTCATCCTTAATCGAGTATTTTTCAATCCACATAAACCTAATAGAATTATCATTAGCAGAAACAGCCTTACCTAAACCCTTATGACTCACCTCAATAACAGCCTTATCAGAGATAGGAAGCTGGAACATATCAAATATGTCATTCTTATCTAGTGAATATTTGTCACTACCAACTTCTTGAACTTGAGCAATAGAATTAAAGTTATGTATCAAAATCTGAACCAAATCTGTAGGCACATGCTTAATCCTAAACCTCAACGTGCTTAATCCTAAACCTCAAAAAACCACCAAATTCAATATGTTCAACAGCTTCAATCTGAGATGGTTTCAATTCATCCAAAACCTCAACAAATTTCGAAACCATGCATGTGGTCTTAAATTTTGAGCTGGGGAAAAATTATGAAAAAGAAAAACCTAAGTAGACATACAAATAAAATGAATATAAAACTATGTATACATAACCAAAACCTCATTTCAAAAACAGGAAACACAAACAACATAACCCGTGCACCTTCTAAAAAAATGCATGTCCAGGAACTTGTTAAAACATATTGAAAAATTAAAACCATCGATAAAACATATTCAACATAGAGCATCAACATCCAAAAAAATCCTCACCACGAGAAAAAGAAGATAATTGAACCATAAAACTGAAAACTTACATATTATCAGGGCCAACATCAACAAATCCAAATTTTCCTTTCTTTTCAGACATCTTTATAGCTGAAGAAACCTCAGCTCTTTGCTTCCCACTGACTTTCTTTCTCACACCCTTCTTCAAAGGGAAACCTTTTTCTTAAGCAAATTTCCGAACAACCTTACCAAAATAACCATCAACAATTGCAGGGTCCAGGTCTTTTGAAAATGAAGACCACGTCCTTACCTTCAAATTCTTTGAAACTCAATCCTTACACTACTTAGCCTTCACATAAACCTTCTCTTTACCCTTGCCAGTCCCAAAAGGCGTAGCATTGGACTCCTTCACTTGTTTAACATTTAATACAAGATCAGGCTTCTTCTTTTTAAGCTGAGACAACTAAATATCATCTTCCTTATCAGGAACTTCTTATACATCCTCATTTCTAGATTTTGGCAACTGAATATCCTCTGAATGCATATCACTTGCAAAATTTATCGCAACTACAAAGCAAGCAACATAAAAAAACATAATCAAGAAATATGATAACAAAAATACACATAAAAACAACACAATGGAAATAAATAAAGCAAAACATAAAAATTCACCTTTCACAACAACATTCAAAAAGTCTTGTGCTAGTTTTGGATTAACATCATCCGACTTCTTAGGAATCTCATTCAAATCCTTTTTGACCTCATTGTCATTAGAATCTACATTTGCAGTACCAGTTTGCATTCCTGAACCAGCATTCAACTCAGCATCGCATTCAGGACCTGTATAAAAAACAACAAGAAGAAAAAGGTAAATAACATGAAAAACAACATTAAAAAATATGCCACATGACACATAAAAAAACTCACTGGAAACTACATCACGTTCATGTAGAACCCTATGGGCTACCATCTTCTTCCTCATGCTCTTGAATTTTTTCATCACAACATCAGACTTCTTGGGAAAATCATCCAAATCCTTATTAACCTCATTATCATTTGAATCTACATTTGCTGTACCATACTGCATTCCTAAACCAACATTCAACTCAGCATCACGTTCATGACCTATATAAAAAAGAAAAAAAGGGTAAATATCATGAAAGACAACATCATAAAAAAATGCCATATGATACATAAAAACTTATTGGAAACAACATCACATTCATGTAGAACCCTATGAGCTACCATCTTCTTCCTGATTCTAGACAGAAGAGGAATTTTTTAAATTGTTCCACGTTTATGGAAAACTTTACGAGAATCCACCAAAACATGCTCCATTGCAATAAAAACAATAACGTCAACAAAGTACTAAATTAAACAAATAATTTAGCGCAGTTCAAGTAGCCTCACCATCAACAATTGAAGAACCTCCCGCAGGTGGTACCTCAACAGAAGCTGGTGGTACCTCATGAGCAGAAATTGCAGGCGGTGGAACCACAACAGGACATGGTGGAACCTCAACTACTGGAACTTCAACTGGAGCTGGTGGCACATCAACGGGAACTGGTGGAACCTCCACAGGACTAGATCGAATCTCACAGAATCAGACACTGACATCTGAACAATTGATGCATCAACGTTTCCGAAACCAGCCACAGTCGAGCCTTAAAAAAACAAAACAAAACAATAGGGAAAAATAAGCAACAACAAACAAAGATGAAAAGCCAAAACATAAATAACTTACAACCCTCTCCAACATTTTCATGAACAACATCTTTCTCAACAGCAACAAAAGCAACAACATCATCAAATATTGCCACATTAACATCAAAAGGCACATCTTGAGCCACGTGACCAGAAGAACTAGCGTCACAAGTTCCACAACCATCAATTTTAAGCTCTTTACGACATACAGCAGCCTCAAAAACTATTGAACCTAAACCTAAACCGAAAACCACAAAAATCAACAAACAAATAAACAGAACATAAAAGAAAATAAATATAACATGAAATACAGAATAATAACCATCTTTGTCATGAGTAGTAAGGAAAACTTCATTTTCATTGTCAGAAACATCATCATGAACCTTATCAACCTCAACACCAATTTCTGAACATGTGGAAAAAACATCAACAGAGTGCAAATAATAACATCAACAAAACAAAAACCAACAACAATACAAAATCAAACACTTACAACCAACATCCATCAAATTTTCAAATCAGCACCTCATCTTTATAAATTCACAGCATATTTCGAGACTTCATAATTCTTGTCATCGAGCGCACAATTTCTCCAGAACTTCTACTTCTACCACTAGCTACCCTTCTCTTTGGTTGCCGGCGTAAAATTGGAACATACTCCTCAACACTTACAGGATTTGACGAACTAGTATGAGGTAAATTCAGTTTACCTATACAACTTTGCATTGTATCAATTTGTGTACATGTACGTGTAGAACACCGAGGTCTAACAATAGTTGACTCAAAAGGCGTTGTTAAAAAACATCGGATGACAAAACATCTATAAATTTAGCATGAAACTCAGTAGTTACACATAAATGTCAAACTGTTAAGAGCAAACCTCGTAAAAAACTTACTAAAAACAACAACTCAACATAGTAGACATAAACCTCAAAACTAAATTCACATAAATCAACATCATATGAGAAAACATCAATAAATTTAGCATAAACATCAGCAACTACACATAAATATCAAGCAGTAAAAGTAAAAGCTCAACAAAAGTTACCAAAAAGCACACCTAAACATCCTAGACAAGAACCTCAAAAATAAATTCACATAAATCAATCATCACATGACAAATATCAACAAATATAGCATGAACCTTAGCAATTACAAAAAAAAAGTCAAACGGTAAAGATAAAACCCCATCAAAAGGTAACCAAATTTAACACCTCAACACGTTAGACATGAACCTCAACGATAAAATCACATAAATCAATCCTCAATTAATTACAATAAACCAAAGATTACAAAACTCAATATATTTGGTATAAACCTCAACATATCTAATATTAAATTATGATAATCAGTATCAACACATGAATGTCAAACACTGAAGGAAAAACCTCATCAATAAAATCACGAAAATGCACACCTCGACATGCAAAACATGAACCTCAAAATCACATAATTACAAACATGAACCTTGAATAATTACAAACAGACCTCATTAGATCATTCAAACTGCAATTCAACAACGACAAAATTACACACAAACAACAAATACATACGAAATTGAACCTGAAACATGTTCCAACCGCGATTTCGATGGAGAAACCTCATTACACTTCGTGCGGGCCATAATCTTCAACAAAAAACGAATAAAACAACAGTTAGGGCAAAAAATGCACAGTTGAACCGAGAAATCAAACAATGGGGAAAAACAAAGAAATTGAAGGAACTCAATGAATATCCGGCGAAATGCAGCAAAACACAGTAATGTCCGCGCGAAAATTAACTATTGCTAGTGATTTCCGGCGGTTACTGCGTGTACTGTGTGATTTCGTGAAATTGAAAACGAGTGAAATAAATGAAATTCAAAATCTGAATTTAGTATATATACCAACAACAAAATCCCTGAAATTGCACAACAAACCCTCCACTTTGTCAGCCTATTTTAAAAAGAACCTCACCCTAATTTAAAATACCATTAATTGTATAAAAGACTCTGCCTAAAGTTTAGTATGCATAAAACAAGACTTTGTCATATTATAGTATTTTATGTTTAATTACTTTTATTTGATTTTTTATATTTTTATTTGATGTTAATTAATTTTTACAAGTATGATGTTTTAATATTTAAATTCAAGTTTTAAACATGGACCAAAGCACAAATCCGCTTCAATGTACATGCTTCAGACCCGACCATGCAATTCAGACCCAATTGTTTACCAAATTAAGACCCGGTTTAGCCTTCCCCATTTCCTCTTTGTTTAACACCAACCCGCGGCCGCTGAACCCAGCGAATCCGACCTGACGCAAAAGAATACGACCTGAGCGCCGGAAAACCCATTGACAAGATCCTGGTCATCGATGGCGAACCGTGGTTGTTCGGCGAAACCTGCGACGAACCCTTCTAACGCCGATCACCGACGGCGAACTCTGGCTATTTGGCTACGCTGACGTCTGAATTTCATGACGTTGTCGTCTCAATTTCCCGATGAAGTCGGGGAGATCCGGTGATTGTTGAGACGGAATGGTGGCCGATCGGAGATATCATTCTGAATCTGAAGCCAATCCGGCTTCATGTTCGACAACCGAAAAATCTGACGCGAATCCGACCTATCCTCGGGGCGATTAGAGAAGTATGGGGACAATAACGTCGGAGCCGGCGAAGGTGAACGAAGGTTTAAACAAGCGAGGGTTTTGGATTTTATATTCTTCCTGTCTATTTACAAATCAGACCCTTAACTCTCATTATATTTTTAAAAAAGACCCGAATTTAAAATAATAGCCTTTTAACCCATGAATTTAAAAACTTACCACTTTATATTCTGATATTCTTTCTTATGTCTCTAATCTCATTAAGAGACGGTTTAACGAGAATCAGAGTCATATTTCTAAATTAGAAAAAACAAAACAGAGTTGGTGTATATCTTCTCTCTTTGCCCAATTAGCCTTATAGTAATATCACCACCTCAATACCACGTGCCACCGGCTCTAAACGGCTATTGCCCATAGGTTTTATTATTATATTTGTTTCACGAACAAATTGTTGGGGTAAAGAAGGATTATTGTATTAATACTTGAATATCGATATGAGTCGTGTTGAACACGTTTTCCTTAAATAGTAATTCGTTCATATCAAAGTATTGGATTACACGGATTTCCTTTGAAGATAAAACAATTGAGAAACCCTCTTGATCTAGGCATTCTTGATCTAGACATTTTGATTGTCTGTAAGTCTGAGAAAATCATAAGAAATTCTCCTTCTTGTTTTTTTATATTGCAATGCATGTGACTGCATGTATTTATGGGGGGTATTGTGAAACAATACAACATTTCATTGAACTTACATGTCCTAAAAAAATATAATGTTTCATGATTCTACGATAAACTTGTACTTATCAGAATTATAACAAATGAATTCCAAACATACACAACTCCTCATTATTTATAGGGTAAAAATGTTGTGAAACAATACAACATTTCATTGTACTTACATGTCCTGAAAGACACAACATTTCAAGATTCTATGATAAGCTTGTACTTATCAGAATTATAACAAATAAATTTTGAACAGATACAACTCCTCATTCTAGGATAAGCCAACCATAACAAATTAATGCATATCCTAAAATTGTAAACTCGTAGATAGTTTATACAAGTGTGCACTCCGCACCACCAAACTTGTTCTAACGTCTCGAGTTCACAAATACTCGAATCCAACTATACTTAAATAACTTGTGTTTCATAAAACACCAACAATCCTCCCCCATTTAAGTATAATCCTTGATTCAAAAAATACAACAATCCAACCAAACCAAACAAGTGCATAAATGAAAATGTCTTGAAGATTGAATTTTCATCTTAGTGAATTACACATTCCAAATATTCGAGAATCGGGGTGTCTCTAAAGATTGAACTCTTCAACCCATTTGAACACTTGAAGATAATCCACACACAAGTTCAAATACAACTCAAACGGTTAAAATTAACACTATACAAGTCATGTGCCCCTATCCATTCATGAGTGCATACAAAGCTAAGGCTGGACTTATTGAAGTGGTTACACTTCACACATCATATAGGTGAATCTCTTTTATGGTACACCTGCAAATATATTTTGTCAAAGGGTCCATTAATAAGTTAAAACTTCAACCTAACTTTCATGCAAGTCCAAACATATTACCTTCGTGATATAAAATCATACATTTCAATCTCAAACAATAGGTCTTCCACATTAAATTTTACACTAACGTCGTATAAGAGCAAAATTGGGTATCCAATTATCAAAGATTTAAATAGGCTTTAAACTCATCCCGAGCATCAACTTGTTTATCAAGTGTATAACTAGTTACTTCGTCAAGTGTTTGCGCTGATATCTTACAAAATCAACTGAAATCACACCATAAGTTATTAACTCACGATTCACGCTATGCCTAGCGCCCAAGTATCTAAGTTTGCATTATACACTTCACTATAAGCCTTAGCCACCTACCGGCTTAGACCATAATAGAATTTCATATAACAAATTCCGTAACCATTCCGCTTCTTTACTAGTAGTTGGACTTTCAGCTAATTTACAATTCAGCTCAACCCGAGTAAGAAATGGTTGCCTTGCTTGAATACGCTCGTTACTATACAATTTTCAATAGTCAACACATCCATATTACAAAAAAAATTAATACTATGTTCCGATTCATTTTTCAAGAACCAACACAACCGTATTACAAAATTCTTGAGTACTGTGTTCTGATTCATTTTTCAATAGTCAACACATTTGTATTATAAAATTCTAGATTATTGTGTTCTAAATCATAAACCGATATTAGAATTTGAGTGGATATATAGAACATACATCTTATCCCTTTACGCTTTACGATAATAAACAAGGACAACCATGTATTTCATTAAAAAAACTATCATCGTAATGATGCCTTTTTAGGAATACATTGCCATGTATTTGATAAAAAATTCCATGCGTAATAAAATTACAGACAGTGTCATGTACAATATTCCATGCGTAATAAAATTAATTCATGTTTTATTGCGTACAACTCCTAGCAGTGCCATAATACTTTGATATGTATTATTACTTTTCTCAATGTTTCTATGTTTACTATAGAGAAAGAAAGTATCAGAGCCAGATTATCATCGTGGAATCTGTTGGTTATAAGCCACCATGCTTACGATGCACCACTCTTATACAATTCTAACACATCATCCAATACGTTCAAAAAAATTACTCTTTAAGATTGTTGGGGTAAATGTTGCAATACCGCATTCCATTGGAATGCTATAATCAATCTTGGATGATTATGACAAAAAATTCTTGAATATCGATGTGAGTCGTGTTACGTAGGCTTTCCTTAAAGAGTAATTCGACTCTATTACAACTTTGGTTTACACGAATTCCCTTCAAAAATAAAACAATCGAGAATCTCTCCTGTTTTAGGGTTGAATTAGGAGAATACTTTTGGTAACTGTATTTTTGGTTACTGAGTAAGTCTAAGAAAATTCTAAAATTTTCACTTTTGTTTCAATGTTTTTTTCCTATGCATGTGTATGCTTGTATATATATGAAACAAATGTCCTGAAAAGATACAATAAATCATCATTCCACACTGAACCTTTTGAATATCATAATTATGAATTATGAAATGATGCATTTTTTTCACACGATACATCTTTCCACTTTGCACCACCACATTCAATGTATCGTCTAATCAACATTAACCTTTCCATCAAAGAGAAGTTAGACAATACGCACCGCCTCATCAGAGTTATAATAAACTCTGAAATGATAAATC
The DNA here is from genome assembly GCA_032355605.1 of Rubia tinctorum. Classification (NCBI taxonomy): domain Eukaryota; kingdom Viridiplantae; phylum Streptophyta; class Magnoliopsida; order Gentianales; family Rubiaceae; genus Rubia; species Rubia tinctorum. Next base: position 25,010 of record JAULKM010137932.1, read on the forward strand.
TTTCCACACCCGGACAAAACATGTTAGTCATCAGTATTCAAACCAACATAATTTAATACTTATCATAAAACTATAACCTCGTAGATAGTTTATACAAGTGTGTAGTTGTTAAACTATAATGAAAATAATCAATGGTGCATTGATATCACATTAATGACACATCTCATCAATGATGAGGATTACAATATATAGTAGGGGTAGATTCGGTATGGTTACCATCACTTTTTACTAATACCACCAATGTTGGTATATTATTTTAAAAACCAATACCGTACCAATTCTTGGTATATCAACACATCGATATACACAAAAATTGGTTGGTATCGGTACGGTATGGTAGAATGCCACCAAATATAAGTTACGGTGAATTAATTATTTACTCATAAAACAAATTGCAAGTAATTAAAATTAATAATCTTAATTTTAGAAAATTAATATTTTCTCTAATTATAATAATAAAGTAAGATAACATCAATCAAGAACTATAATAAGTAGAGAAAGTTTCTTGTTAGACCGACTAACGGTTAGATCAATCATGGAAAATCTCGTTTCAATAACTTTTAATGTCAAATTATAATTATTTATATACTATGATACATTTTAAAGGATTTTCACAATTATAGAAAATATCGTTGCAATAAATAAAAACAAACATCAAATTATCACATTAATTACATCAATTATAAAATCCCTATAATAAATAAAAGAGAATTATGATTTTAAAGTTTTGTAAGGTTTAGAGGGAAAAAATTGCCAGCTGTTAAGAAATATAATTTAAGAAAATATTTCCAACTTTTGCCAATGTCCAACGTAATGGAACCAAAATATAAATTACATATTTTAAATTATTGATTTTGTTGCAATACTAACGAATAACTAAGTCTTAACTAAATAAAATTTTGATTTTCACATAATAATAGTTATATTTTTAATGTATAAATATGTGGTACGGTTCGGTAATCCATGGTAATATTTTCTCAATACCATTATCATACCATCACAAATGTGTGGTACGGTACTACCATACCACAACATCGATTACCAATATATTCTGTACAAATGGTACGTGGTTCGGTTGGTAGGTTGGTTGATACATCAGTTTGACTCAAAATGCTAGCCATAATATATAGGGTTACAATAAATCGAAATTTAACAGGAATAAGATTCTAAAGTCTCGGGAAATTACTATCTATAATCTAACCTACAATGAAACATAATTCTATAAGGTAACTTTCATTTATAACCTTTCTTATAAGAAAAAAGTTTCTATTTCCTTACCACCCTTCTCCAAGTTGGAGCATGATGATCAAGAATACCCAACGTGCGGACAAGATTATGAAATTGCTAATCGTGAAAAAATGGAAAAGAAAAAAAAAATCACCATAGAACGGGATTCAACTTGAGTAGCAGTAGAAGTAGCAGTAACAGCAATATCATTAGCAGCCAGTAGAGCAACATTCAAATTTAGTAAGAGTGGTATTTGCAGAAATCCTTGAACATGATCGATATGTGAGCAACAATATCAGAGATCTCTACAGCGAAGGTGATAACTAAGAGCGACGACAGTGGTAGGAAGGACACTGAGGGATCCGTAGAAAAGTAGTAAGAGCAGTATTCATGACGAACACGACCAGAATAATAATAACATAGAAATCCTTGTGGGCGGCGGCAGCGGCGGCGCATGAGGACAACAACTAAACTCGGCAGTGGCGCGTATGGATAACAAAGAGAAGCGGCGGCGGTGGCGCTAGACTCCTTTTGCGAAGGCAGTAAAGGTAAGGGCGGCAGCGCGGATACAGCTAAAGGTAAGAGGTTCCAGATCGAACAAGCTCTGATACCATTTTAAATTTCAAGATATCTTGGGATTCCATCTTAAAATCAATTAGCACTAAGTGAAGGTGACCCAATATCTTATATATTAGTTATTATTCTTGTAAGGAACCGATGTGTGATATATCTTTCAACATGCCCCCTCACGTGCCAACGTGGAAACACTCTACGGCCCACATTGGGCCAAATCAAAGGGGATCCACACATCGGCCCATTAAATCCAATCTGAGCTCTGATATCATGTTAAATATACTGAGAATAATCAATGATGCATTGATATTATATCAATGACACATCTCGTCAACGATGATGATTACAATATATAGGGCTACAACAAACCAAAGTCTAAGAGAAATAGGATTCTAAAGTCTAAAGAAATTACCATCTATAAACTAACTTACAATGAAACCTAATTCTATAAGTTAACTTCCATTTATAACTTTTCCTACAAGAAAAGTGTTTCTATTTCCTTAGCATGTTGAAAGATATATCTCACATCGGTTCTTTACAAGAATAATAACGGATACTCCCTCTTTCCCAGTAGTTTTGGTCTATTTACTTTTTCACAGTTTTCAATGATCATGTTTGACAATCAATATCTCTAGCTACATGTAAAATTTCTGCATAAAAATTTGATCTTTAGAAAATAGATGTTAAGATGAATCTAATAATATTTCACATGATATTTTTATTTAAATATATTAATTTATATTTAGGGTCAAGGTTTATCAAATTTGACTTGGAAAAAATAGATATGCCAAAACTGGTGGGACGGAGGAAGTTTATAAGATCTTGGTTCACCCTTATTTAGTGCCAATTGGTTTAAGGATGGAAGGTCAAGATACATTGAAATTTAATATGGTATCAGATCTCATGTTGGGTTTATTGGGCCGATGTGTGAATCCGCTTTAATTTGGCCCGTTGTGGGTCGTTGAGTGTTTCCATGTTGGCACGTGATGGGGCGTGTTGAAAGATATATATCACATCGGTTCCTTAGAAGAATAATAACTAATATATAAGATTTTGCGCCACCTCCATTTAGTGTAAATTGGTTTTAAGATTGAATCTCAATATACCGTCGAATTTAAGATGTGATATCAATTCACCCTTAATTATTCTCATTATATTTTAACAGATATGCATATACATTGCTTAGATAATGGTATAAAAAATTATAACGAAATAGAAACCATTTTCTTGTTGGAAAGGTCATAAATGAAAGTTACCTTACAGAATTAGGCTTCGTTGTATGTTAGATTATAAATTGTAATTTTCTTAGACTTTAGAATCTTATTCCTGCTAGACTTTGGTTTGTTGTACCCCTATATATTGTAATCCTCATTATTGATGAGATGTGTCATTGATGTAATATCAATGAACCATTGATTATTCTCAATGAAACCTAATTCTATAAGGTAACTTTCATTTATAACATTTCCTACAAGAAAAAAAAAAGAGTTTCTATTTCCTTATCAGCAGTCCACACCACCAAACTTGTTTTAACATCCCAAGTCAATAACTACTTGAATCCAATCATATTTAAATAGTTTATGTTTCGTAAAAAACCAATATTATTCCTTCCATCCCAGTTCAAATTGCACTATCATCATTATTACGTTGTTCAAGAAAAATATTTGACCGTTAATATGTTAGTCTACGTATAATAACGGTGAATAAAAAGTTGATAGTTAGAATCTACTTGTTACAACGAATTTAACAATATCATATACCATAGTATTGTTACTCATATATCTATTCAACTATGTGATCAAAATTTTATAGTGAATAATATTTGAAAAATCAAGTGTTCAATTTGAACTTATACACATGGGGCATCTTATTATTGGAGTACGGAGTATTAAGATTCTATTCTCTCTGTTGTGGGGAACGTGATGGGTACCTTGCATCATTGAGTGAGCTTATTTGCCTTTTCGGTTAAACGAACGCTTCTTAATAATAAGTTACACTCTTAAAAGAATATTTTTTTAAAAAAAATACTTACGATTAGAGTTTTGAATTCTTATTATAAAACCAACTAATACTAAAAATAAATAATTACAATATTAAATATTAAACTGTAATTTATTTTAAATTTTTACGTACGGGACTCAGAAAAATCACTCATGAAAATTAATGAACGATTTTTCTTGTGTTTTTATTCTTATTTTGGACCACGTAATTGAAGTCAGTAGTAGCATCATGCGGCTCACATAAATAGTTATTGAAAGCTTTCCTTACATTTATTGTAAATTGATTAGAGCATATATAACTCTTTAATTTGGGTTGCTTCTGCTTGAGTTTGATATGGCAGTGTAATTTGTTTGGTCAAGTACAAGTATTCTACTCCGGGTTTTATATATTGGCATTATTTTCTCTCTCTTTTTTTATATTTTAATACTGACACTTTATTTATTTATTTTTGTAAAAATAAGATTAATTTTATCCATTCAATTTATTTTTTTACTCTCCATACAATTTTTTCCACTCATTTAACTTTTTTTTTAAATGTGCTAATTAATTGAGTGACAATATATCTATACCAGAGAGAGTACATTCAATATTAGACCGTCACAAAATTAGGGTTGGCCGTTTGGTCCCCCGAGACAACCAGACCCTATTTTATTCTTGATAGAATAAGTTGTTTTTTTCCCCAACATAGATTTTTCTACCATTTTTTGTCCACCGAGAGTAAGACCACATTTTTTTAGTACCCCACAAATTCAAAGTGAAAATTTTGGTCACCAAAACCAAATTCCATGTGGTTTTCACGTAGATTCATTTATTGGTCCCCAATCCGATATTATTGCCAATATGATTAGGGGTATTTTCGTAATTTCACTTACTAAAAAATATTTTCATCTTTTTCTATTTTCTTTCCATTTACGATCCTAGTTCTTTCCCCATTCTCCATTTTCGATCCTAGTTATTCCCCGTTTTCTTTCACCCTCGCCTCTCCCCGCTCTTTATGTAGCCAATCTTCCCCCCATTTTTTATTTTTTGTTTCCGGCCCCATGGTTGAGCTGGGGCTGAGCGGAGTGGGGGGATCACAGTTAATCGAGGACGGGGAGGCGCTTAGTGGGCTGGTGGGAAGGCGCTAGGGTTTCAGGGAGATGGAGGAGGAGGGTGATGGGTTTTTGGTGAAAAGGGCGAGGTAGAAGAGGAGCAATGGGTTTCTGGGGTGGTGGCGAAAGGTTTCTGGGGGTGGCTATGGGGTTTCTGAGATTGCGATGGGTGGTGAGGGGGTGGCGACGGGTTTCTAGCATAGAGGGCGAGGTAGGGGGGAATGACGGGGAGATAGCTTTCTGGGGTGGTAACTGGGAGGGGAACAATGGGGAGATAGGTTTCTTGGGTGGTGATTGGGAGGGGAACGACGGGGAGATGATAGGGAATGACGGGGTAAAGATGGAGGTGTGGACCCGGAGACGGGGCGGAAAGAATTAGGTAAAGAAAGAAAAAATGGAAAAGAAAATAGAAAATTTTAATTGAAAATGTTGTTTAATTATAAAATTATAAAAATGCTCCTAGTTATGTCGGAAATAATACCAGATTACCTGAAAATCATTTGGAATCTGGTTTCGGGGATCGAAAACTTCACTTTGATTTTGTGGGGTACTAAAACAACTTGGTTTTACTATCGGAGACTAAAATATGCTATGTTGGGGGAAAACAGTTTAGCCTTCTCGATATTTACATGAACAGAATAGAAGTCAAATTGTGACCATCTCTAACATTCATAGCTAGTTGTATGCTACCAACTTCATTGAATATGGAGTACTAATTTTTTTTATTTTTTTGGAAAGTAGCATTTTCATATCAAATTACTGAAAATCACGTGGTACCGTGCCCGCCATGAGCATAACTTTCATATTTTAGCTTCAAATATTTTTCGATTTCTCTGAAACTAGATCTCATGATGACTACTTCCCCTTTGGAAATATCACGCACGCAAGTTGAGAATGTTCTTGAACCAAAATTCCCCTCAGTTCCTCCTTCGTGCTTCTATAACCTGCTCCAGTGCTTCAACTTGCTACAGTCAAAGACACAAATGTGCAATGTAACCGTCTTCCTCATGACTTCTTCTCAGATTCTTGCTTGTGGGAATCAAACCTCTGCGCAATCTCCAAGTAAAGTGTTCTACTCACTGCGATGATACTAACTCTTAAAGCTTCACTTGATTAATTGATTGGCAAAATTTTGAGAAAGATGGTTTTTACATATGCCTATGGAAACACGAAGTTGAATTATAATTATAAAAAGGTAAAACGTTCTAGTTGCAATATTAAAATTTTATTATGCAACATTTGGTAGTTATAAGTCTATATCCCGATCAATGCAATCCGAAAATTTTATCTTGATTTATTCTAATTTACCGTTTAAATGTTGATCTTTCCATAACTTAGGGAAAAACTGTATTTCAAGAGATGTACACTAACTAATTAATTTGTTGCATAAGATTTAAGTATGGCTATGATAGGATAGTAGTAGCACCACTTAATTAATTTGTTGACAATTGAGATTTGGAATAACAGTGAGAGGGGAACGTGGGCCACTCTCATGTGACGGCCAATTAATTTTTTTTTACAGAAATCCCTTGTACAAGCCTGGAAAGCAGTGGTCCTGGGCTGAAATAAAAAGAATCCGATTGATTCCGATAGATAAAATCCGGCGAAACGAAGCCGTCTGGAACTGGAATCAATGGAGAAGAGAAAAATGGGAGACAGAAAGAAAGGAGAGAAGAAGAAAACCAAAACATCGGATTGGCCTTCCATCAAACCCAAGTCTAATCTTGAAATTACCAGCCTCAAAGACGACGACGACGACGACTTATTTACTGTAAGATTCCGTTCCCTTAATTCTGTTTCATTCTGAAATTATGTGTGGTAATTCCGTGAATGAATGATTTTCAATGTTATTCCGTGTGAATGGCCTGAGATTGGGATTTGAGCTTGTCATTTGAAGTTTAACTATGCTAGCTGTCAATGATATTGAGTTTGGAAATTCTGGAATCGGATTGTTTGGGAGGCATTTTAGTTATATTTGATTCGTGTAAGGCTTTGATCTGTGCAGTTCCGCTTGTTTTTGAGTGAATCGATTTGTGGAATATGATTCAGTAAGTTGGAGGTGAATTTGTCCTCAGCTGATTGTAATGCTTTACCCTTTGGATTTAAGGTGCTCAGGTGCATAATTTCTTCTCCTCAGTAGAATCAAAAGCTTTTGTGAAAGCTGCGGAAGCTTTAGGGTTTGTTCATCAAGGCAGTCTTGGTCCTACAAAGGGTGAAGCTTACCGAGACAATGATCGGATCTCTGTGCAGGATCCAGTTCTCGCGGATATGATTTGGAATTCTGGACTCGACAAGTTGCTTTCTCACCTGAAAATTCGTGGCAGAGTCGCGGTTGGTTTGAACCCTAATATTAGATTCTACAGGTAATTTATATGTTCATTACAGTCTTTGCTTGTTGAACATTGGCTTTCGATTACCTTTTACTGCAATTAACTGCATTTTTAGGCGAGGATTAGGTTGGCTGCTTACATGATGCCTAGTTTAGTGGCATCCTATTCAATTTGTTTATGTTCATCTCAAGTCTCAGCACTCACCTTTGCCGTCAATGTCTTCAGGTATAAAGCTGGCCAGCGATTTGGACGGCATATTGATGAGAGCAATGATCTTGGGGGCGGGAAGCGTACCCATTACACTTTGCTGATATATCTTAGTGGTGGTTTGGGATCGAAATCTAGAAATGATAATAGCACTGAAGATCCTGTTTCTGAGCCTTTAGTTGGAGGAGAGACCGTCTTTTATGGATCGAGGAATGCTTTAGTGGCTGAGGTACATTTCTGTCCATTGATGTCAAACTCTGGTCAATCAACTCGCTTTCCCTTACCTCTGCCTTTAAAAAGATGGGTAAACAAAACAACCAGATAGAAAGCAAATGAAAGGGTGTCCTACGTATACTCTTCACTTCAGTTATTACTTCTTTATGGAAGATTAACCAGAAGAAGTCGCATTCCTCTAGCTTTTGTTCAGTTTTACCATTATCACGTCGATGTGCTGGAGCAAACGTATCATTTCTTCTGGTTTTCATGAATTATACAGGTAGCTCCTGCTGAAGGCATGGCGCTTTGCCATGTTCACGGAGATAGGTGTATGCTGCATGAAGCTAGAAATGTTATCAAGGGAGTGAAATATGTGATGCGATCAGATGTCGTATTCGCTTGATAATGCCGGGGTATTATGTGGATCATTATTTTGTTCATCTATGCATCAGTAGTCTCCTGTTCTGCGCTTATTTGGCGACGAGACCCGGGAATGCATGGACTTTTGCTGCCATATATGCAAATACTGTAAGAACTAAACCTACATCTGTCTTTACCTGTTGTGACCTGATTGTTGAATTAAAATAAGATGGAATTGGTAGCGAAAATGTTGAAACTCCCGACTTTTGAAGTTGAAGGCAAGTGTAGGACAGGATTCATGCTAATAAACCTTCATTTGGAACGAGTTGTGAGTGTATGTGGCTTTCTTTTCGTAGAAACTGAAGCATTAGATGTTATCTCTAACTAAATTACTCTTAAAATCGACAATGAAAACGTGTTCATTAATTTGGAGAAAAGGTAGCATGACTACACATAGAAATCAATTAACATGGAGAGACAAATTATTCAATACCAAAAGCCGAAAATATGCACAGCTCTTAGGACATGGAACTGAAACTTCCCTTCTGCATCATCAGTTAACCACCCTGCACTTAGCTCGAACTTCACCATTTTCAATGACACCAACTTTGCCCAATCTGACCATTGAAGCAGCAAATTCCTTAAAGAATAAAGCCTGGTCTCTGGCGAAAGATTCAACAATCCACCTAGTCCTGTAGTCACCGTACAAGGCTTGGTCCGACGCGAAGACACCTTTCCCGGCCGTAACTCTCCTGAAATAGTCATTATCAGAAGTGGAAGCGGTCGAATCCAGGAACTGCCCGGCATTCCCATCCCGGTGTGGTTTCTGGCATTTCTTCTGCAGGTTCTGAGCAAACACGACGTTCATGCTCGGGTCCACGTCTTGCAAAACACTGAAATTCTGCAGCCTAGCTTCGAAAGAGGAACAGTGCGAAAACCTGAGAGAGCAACCAAATCTTTAACCCCTACACCCCTCTTTGCAAAACTCTGAATAAGTTGGGCTGCATTGGAGGATGGAGCTGGGAGGTTGATTGTGCCATTGGCTCTCGAAACCCTTCCATCTTTTCTTCGTACATTCCAATAGGGACCCCCAGACTACAGATACATGTAAAAACCAGTCAAGGAACATTCGAAATCCGACGTTTAGACAGTAGCTGCTAGGGTCATTTGTAACGAGCTAGGAAGAAGGTTAACATAGCTACTACATCTCTGGTGCGGACAGGCAGATTCGAGTTTAGCTTTGGCCTCTTCGATCACGTAGAATGATGGAACGGAGATGTTGGGAGGGCCATCTTTCTCAGCTCTGTTTCCTGGAGTTGAGTCGAGCAGAATCGATGCATCACAGCCCTGTCAATTGCATACACGAATAAAACATTAACTTATTTGTATGTATGCTGAAGAGTGTGTGTTGTCATGAAAGGAAACGCACCCTTGTGAAACAGTCGTGGAAGAAGATCCTGAGGATTCGAGCCGGGACCTTCGGATCATACAAGGAGGCATTTCGGACAGTTTCGAGGATGATGGTTTCGGCCGGAGGACATGCTGTGTCATAGTAATGGGGGGTGTAGAGCTGCATGTGAAAGTTGAATCATGATTGCGACCATGACCAAGACAAGAAGCGCAGTTTCGTGATCAGTCAAATTTGATTTCACTAGTTTGAAGATGGTGATTTAATCCATCAGGACATGCAGTGTATATATACTAGTAGCTGCTTGGAGTGTGCTTTGAAGTCACTCAATATATGCGCTTTAGGTTAGGACGAAGCATTTCCATATATGGATTCCCCAAGATTTTGTGAACTGAAGTTTGAATGGTCAGCTAAGACTCTCATGTGTTCATTTTTGCTTTTAAGTTTGACAAAGTTCCCTTTTGTTTTCGATTCTCGTTAAGGATTGGCACTACAACAGATGTGCGATGAACGTACTCGTGGAGGTCTGTACTCTCGATTTTGCTAATTAGCAGTTGTGCCAGTTCAATCAAGGTTGGTGCACCGGAGAAGACGAAGGAAACCGGTGCGGGAACAGCGGTTTTTAATTGAAGCTTTATTTATCTGCGTTCAATACGATATTGAGATGGGTATAGACCCAGATGGAGCAGGCCCATTTGGTAATGGCGGCCCATTGAAATTGGAAAGAGGATAGTGGCCCTTTGATTTGACGGAAAGCAACAGCCACTCTAGTGTTTATTTGTATGAGTGAGGTTAAATATTTCTTGTCAAGTGCATTAATGTCCGTTCCATTGGTAGTATGTTTTGTTGGTAAGATCATGATGCTTTGGTATGTTTTGTTGGTAAGATCATGTACTATGGCAAATCGTGGTTTCATTTCATTAAATAATCAATCTCTCACCCACACCTCAACAATTCAAATCACAACTAAAATACTCCATTCCCCCCCCCC
>JAULKM010137933.1:0-18620 GCA_032355605.1 Rubia tinctorum
GATTTCTTACTTTTGTGATTTTTAACATGATTTTGTCAACTGCGATTTCAGGGTGTAATTATTTGAATTTTTTAGGCTTAAAGATAATTATTAGATTTTTTTAGGTTTAATTGTGACCATTAAAATTTTTCGTAGGTTTAATTGTGACCTTTAGAATTTTTTGTAGGTTTAATTGTGATCATTTGAACTATTAGATTTTTCGGTAGGTCAAACTCCAATTATTAGTACTCGGTGGGTCAAACTGCAATTATTAGTACTCGATGGGTCAAACTGCAATTATTAGTAGTTTGTAGGTTTAATTACAATTATTAAAACATTGTGGGTTGGTGGGTAAAACTGCAATTATTAGTACTCTGTAGGTTTAATTACAATTATTAAAACATTTTGGGTAGAGTTGTAATTTTATTTTTATATTTTCTCCATTATTTCGCTACACTTCCGGATGTAGTAATTGTTTTCTACACTTCCACAGGTAGCCTTGGTTGGGTACACGTTAAGGTGTAGAAATCATTCACTACATTTCCTGATGTAGCCTTGTTTAATACAATTTGAGGTGTAGAAATCATTACACTTCCAGATGCATCCTTTCTTAAATACACTTCGAGATGTAGAAATCATTTGCTATGCCTTTAAGAGTTGTGTTTTTTTCCATTACACCCGCTTCTACTACACTTTTTTGAAATGAAGGGAAAAACATTAACTACATTTGTTGATGTCATTATTGAGACTCAAAACATGTCGCAACTAGAGTGATTTATTGTAGTCCTAATAGTTAGAAAAAAATCATAATAAAATTTAAAAATTATACATGGAAATGACATTGCAATAAATATAAATAAATATCAAATTACATATTAATTATATTAATGATAAAGTGATCACTTTAATAATAAATTTTTTAAAACAAAGTTAACTTTGCGTTGTACCTAAAAAAAGTTTCACAAAAATTCATTGCAAATATTAACTTTTATCACAAAAAATTTAAATTTCTATTTGGAAGTCAACCAATGTTAGTTAAATGTTATGGTGTACATTATTTTATTACCTAGACATTCATTAGATTACAAATTATACTGTACTCTTGGGATATTGTAAAAATTGTATCTCCGTATAAATTATGTTATAGTAATCACGATTGTTACAATTTTATGAAGGTAGATAAATGAATTACTTTCTCATTTATTTACTGAAAATACAAACTCTAATATATCCCGGGTGTACCATATTAAGTTACTTTATCATTGGGAAATTTTTGAAGGGATTCTAAATTAAAAGCTTTGTGGAGAAAATATACTACTTTACAGTTGTTTTTGCTAAAAATGTCATACCTCACTCTTAATTATTTTTTACTAACAATGACAAATTCTAATAACAATATATATATATATATAGATTTATTTCATTTTACTTTTTATCTTTCTTATTCTTTCATTAATATATTTATATTTTCGTAAATAATTTGCACTAAATATGATAATGCATGTTAAAAAGAGGGAGTATAGGGACTAATAGTTTTATCCTACATCGCACTATCGGTTGTACTTGTACAAGTAATTGGCATCTTGTAGTGATGCCTCTATCGTTAGTCACTTAAACAAATTCTTCAACGCTCTTAATGAATGACCTTCGTCCTTTAACCAACGTAGTATTAATATAATTATTTGTTCTCTATTTCCTCAACGCTTAGTGATCAGCTGTTTGTAGGTTATATGTTCATTCAGTTAAACTAGACCAAGTCGGATTTTTTAAAGATCATTGAAGCTGGTAATAATACACCTAATATACTAAGTGGAAAACATCAATCTAGTAATCTTAATTAATATATGATAATGAACTACTAGTATATGTTAAGAGTCCATCTCTTGAAAGACGATATTTCCAAAGTCATGAAAAAACCAAGGTTTAAAGTGAACATTAGAAGAAATGAAGATAAAATTCCTGAGTAGTATGAATCGGGGTATAAACTTTATAACTACTACACATTGCATAATAAATTTTTAATATTGCAACTAATTTTTTTTACATTTTATTATTTTAATTAAACCTTTTTTTCATAAGGTTATGCAAAAATGATTTTTCCCAATATTTTGCCATATATTAATAAGATTAATTACCCGATGACATATAGGATATCCGTAATACCATAATGGTTGTTGGGTCGAAGCCCACTAAAGCGGTAGTAATCTACTACTCCCTCCGTCCCACTATTATTGACATGTTTACTTTTTCATAATCTTCAATGATAATGTTTGACCGTCAATAACTCTAGTTACACATAACAATTTTACATTAAAAAATTAATATTTAAAAAATAGATGTTAAAACGAATCTAACAATATCTCACAAGATATGTTTATTATAAATATATTAGCTTATATTTAGAGTTAAATTTTTTTAATTTGACTTTAAAAAATTAGACATGCCAATAATGGTGGGACAAAAGGAGTATTATCATTAGGCTGAAACCCACCTAAGGAAGATTTTGAATTATAAATTTACATACGGAACCATACTCCAAATCTACTCCAAATCTACTCCAAATCTACTCCAAATCTACGTACCCAGACCAAAAAGCATGTGATTGTACTCTAGTTCTATTGTCAGTATGTTGAAGTCGGTACGATGAAGCCTGAAGGGAAGATCTCCAATTCCAAACCTACATGCTTAAACATACTCTTTTTTCAACACGGAATATATGATAACTCTATAATTGTAAAATATACCTCTATTCCTACATGGAATATATTCCATGCATATTTATCCCAATGTGATTGCACTAGTGTAGGAATGGTCTGTTAAATGCAGTTCTATTGGCAATTTAAAGGCATTTTTAGGTGCCTTTGCTGGCTCTGCCTTTAATCAATTTGAAAAAAAGGCGGTTCCGAGAATCGCCTTTAAAAATCACCATTAAAGACCTTCAATTTCCACGAGGAACTACCTTTAATTTATTTTCGAATTCGGAAAATAAGGTGTCTCCGTCGTACCTTGAAACCATTTACGAGCTTGGAAACTGTTATGTTTTCCGAACTCATAAACTTCTCTAGCTGTGTGTCGTCTCTTCGTACATTGGTTAATAGTTTCCGGATTCGTGTCCCCTTTTCGGTCTCTCTTTGGATTTTTTTAAGAGTGGTTTTTCCCAAAAATATTTTCCAAGTTCGGAAACTGTATCGCGTAAGACGTTTTCAAGTTCGAAATTTTTTTCTGCTCTATGAATCTTGAACATCAAAGAGACGACACACTTTCCGATTTCGGAAAGTCTTCTGGTCTTTTGATAAAAATTTGTTTCATTAATATTACCGGTATAAAAACAGCCTTGATATACAGCCACAATTTTAAAACAATACACGATAGTATCTTGCACCTAACCAAAAATTTATAGATACGGCTAATCAAGCAATAATCTAGACATTTATAAGGTTCACTGTTTATCTAAATTGAGTGTCCCGACCAATATTGGGATTTTCTAGTGTTGATGACTGATTGAGAATTAGATGTTGAGCCAAGAAATTATGCGAATTGTTGATATCTTCTTGCAAGTAGGGATTCCAATCCTATTTGAAAATAACATTATAGTATTAAAATTTTGGTAAAGACTAGTTAGAAACATTACCATGATCAATTGTACAATTACCTTGTCAAGTTCAAGTACATTTTCCTAGACTTTGTCTATGCACTCAGACGCGTATACCATGACGCAATAGCCACACTCCCAGGTTTGACTTTTTCTTGTACTATATGTAAGAAACATAAATTAGTAAGACTACTTCATCAAATAATTTAGGATAGTATTTGGAAATTAACATATTGATAGACCACCTTGATTTCGTCCACTTGAAACGAACTATTTGTTTACTCAATATATTCCTTCATTGCAGTTTCCAAAATGTCAATGAATGCATCAGACTGTTGGAAGTGGAGGGGATCCATCCAATACACTCGCTTCTTTACGGGTACTATGAATATTAATCTCCAATGGTCCATGAATAAGAAAAATTATTTATTATTTGAAATTTGCGGAAACGATATTGGTAAAGAAATTGAATGTAGTAAAAAACCTCTTGATGTATGGCGCAACGAAAAGCATCTTATCCTTCCGGCTTAGGCATTTGCGATTGTACAACCAATTTCATGTATCATCACCGGACACATGTACCCAATCAATCATTTCTTTTGACTACTCGTAAAAAACATATACCTTGATAATTTCATAGTAGGTGTTAATTATAATAATGGTTAAAGAAATTTAAATCGAATTTAGAAATTAAATAAATAAAATCACTCACAAGGTATAGATTGACATCATGGCTTGATTAACTTGCTCAAATCTCCATGTGTCTTCAAAATCACTCTATAATGCCATGATTCCATGGTTGCATCCGAATACACATTCATTTCCCGAGAATTTGTATGTTGAATTTCGATCATGGGGTGATTGTAGAAAATTATAAAGGACACGTACGAAGACAAGTAAGTCTAAAGGGACGTGGACTCTTGTCAATGGAGGTCTAACCCTAGTTGGTGTTGTTGGAACCACTTTGGGCGTCGATTTGACCGGTTTTGGTGTTGTCTTCACCAGTTTTGGTGATAAGGGCCTTCTTTCTTTCAAATGTCCATCATTGACATGATCGGCTTACATAAGTCTATGGGGCCAAATAAGGTACATTCCCTGGCTAGGCCCAACTTTCTTGTATTCTCCGTCCGGGATTGGCAAATGGGCGCCCATCACAACCAGATTCTCCAAGGAAACCCTCGAAAGACCTTCCACAATTGATATGGAGTGATGCTGTTTCATGAACTCATGCAAAAATTCATCGGCTACATGTAGCGGCTTACTGTCTATGTTTTGATCAATGTAGAGTTCACACTGACATAATTTCTAAAACACAAGAAAAATAGGTATTAAATATGAAACATAATTCAAAGGTACATAATTTTGAAAATGATCCTTCGTACCTTTTTTTTCCAATTGTGAGGGTGGAATTGTAGAGGTTGTCGGGTTTGAACAATTGTATATCGATTCTTGGATTTTGAACAATTGTCCCGTGATTCACCTCAACATCTCCGGGAGAATCTCGTGAAACCCTAGATGGCGGTGTCCAATCGGGTGTTAAGTCCTCTAAATTGGATAGAAGAACTAGACCGATGTGTTGGATCAAATTCCAAATAACAATTTCTTGTTACTCAATTTGTTTGTCTAGTAGTTAGTGTTTTTTTTTGCAACGAATGGACTTTTGAGGGTTCCGCTCCATCGTAGGACGGTACAATCCCAAATGCTTTTCGGTGAGTCAAGAAACTACCCATGCCCCTAACCCAGCCCAGATGGTCCAGTTTTTCCGTGGTTTCACAAAGGATGTCGTGTTTATCCCTTGGAATGAATTCCCCTTGCAGTTGACCATTCTTCAATTCTTCCCAAGTGAAAACATAAACAGATAATGTCAAAACATGAGGGAGGGAAATACATTTCCATATAGCACAGAACTTCAACAACCATAACTTGCAACCTATCCAACTTCAATACACTAAAACTTTTGCGACAAATGAATTTTAAAAACAAACAGAGCTTTGTAATGCACAATCTTACATGCATCGTCAATGTAGAATGAATGGAAACGACATTCAATTCCTGCATTAGGTTGTGACAATCGTGACTTCAACCCACCCAACCCCAACTCCTCGACTGACACGAAACTGCTAATGTTAGAAGAGTACGCACCAAGCACTTTTACACTTCTAAGGGTTTCACAAAAATATTTCTTCTCCAACTGCGACATAAAATAGCAAGCGGGGGGCAAATAACAATCATCACCCTTACTCACTGGGGCAAGATTCTTTCAAATACCCAACTCAACCAAATCTAGCCTAGCCATCCTGAGGGTATTTAACAACGTCCCAACCAAAATATCACAAATATTCTTCTCAATGTGCATAACGTCAAGACAATGTCTAATTTCCAAATGCTCCCAATAAGGTAGGTTAAAGAAAATTGAGCATTTCTTCCAACTTCCTTCAACATTAGCTTTTCTTTTCTTCTTGCCGAAGTCATTGGGCAAGTTCTTGATGCTCTCAAAAATATGTGTACCTGACTATGGCACCGGTGCAACTCATGCATTTACTTTTCCATTGAACCATTTTTGGGCCAATCGCCATGGGTGCCCCGTAGGAAGAAACCGCATATGCCCCTGGTAAACAGTCTTACAACCATGTTTTAATTGACAAAAATAGTGTCATTCTCACACACTGGACAAGCAAAGTGACCTTTCATAGAATACCCAAACAAATTCCCATATGTAGAAAAATACTTAATTGTGCAAAACAACAACGCTTTAAGAGTGAAGAAATCTTCAACCAACCCATCAAACACTCAAACGCCATTATTAAACAAAGTCAACAAATCCTCCACTAGAGGAGAAAGATACAGATCAATATCATTACCAGGTTGCTTCAGACCTGATATCATCAAAGACAATAACACATACTTATGTTTCATGGTCAACCAAGACGGAAGGTTGTACATGAACAACATAAAAGGCCAGGAGTTATGCTAGCTACTCATATTATGTGTGCTACTCACACAATCCTAACCACAAATTCTAACAATATTTTCCAAACTCAGGGTACAAAGCATCGACTTTCTTCTCCCCATCCGAAGTATGTCTTATCACATAATCCGCCGGTCGAAATCTATTTGCGTGCCAATGCAAAAAATTTGCATCTTCCTGATTAGCATACAACTTCTTCAAACGGGGAATGATCGGGAGGTACCATAATACTTTTTCCAAAGTTATTTTATTTGATTTCAATGAAACTTCCGCACCCACACCACTCTTCAACTTGTACCGAGACTTGCTGCATACCCGACAAGTGTCTCGATCTTTATCTACTTCCCCCTATACAACATTCAATCGTTTGGGTATGCATGGACTTTTTGCAATTCCAATCCCACCAGGCATAGTTTTTTTTTTCAGAATATAACCCATCGGGCATTAAATTACCCTCGGGAAGCAAATCCTTAAACAACTCGAGAGCCTCGGTCATCGACTTGTCGGTCAATCTAAAATTTTCCTTCAAGTTCATTACCCGCAGGGTCACATTTAGAACCAAGTTTTTCGAACCATTGTACAAAAGCGTCCCTTTATCATCAATCAAATCATGTAACAACTTTGGTTTACCTTTGAACTCTCCCGAAATATCTTTCACCATTTCATCAAACTCGGTGTTACCATCTAATTCATCACCCGCTAATTCATTCAAATGAGAGGCTTCCACAACTTTCCGGTGCCATACCCAACGAGTGTAGCTAGTTTGGAACCCTCTCATTAAGAGATGTTCCAGCAATATCTTTCTCTCTAAATACACATAATTTCTACAATCCTTACAAGGGCATCTTGCTCGCGGAAAACCATTTTTAGAAGCATATTCAAACGCAAATGAAACAAATGATTCAACCAATGACATGTACTCGGTTGATTTCCTAAGATCATTACCAATTAGTTCCTCTCGATCCATTCTCCTAAAAGTCAATTAAAATGCAGCACATGAGGATCCATTCAACAATGAATATGGATATATAGGAAGCATTAAATACACCTTAATTTTTTAAAATAAAAAATGGTTAACTTGTTAATTTGGATTAAACTAACCTTATCCAATGCGAAATGATGAATTCTCAAGCACAAAACCTTTTATACAACAATGTGTAATGATTAAATGAGCCTCTCCTTCAAAATTTTAGGATTTTGGGGGATTAAATGGAAATGGCCGTGTTTTTTAATATACAGGGCCATTTCCGAAATCAGAAACCATGCCCCATATTTATTAAGACCCGAACAATCATATTCCAAACTCAGAAAGTAGACACAATGCATGTACGAACTCGGAATATGTTTCCCTTCTTTGTAGTTGGGAAACCACGGGTTTTTCGAGCTCAGAAACCCTCTCGTTCTGACTTTTTGACTTCGTAAAGTATCATTTTAAAGGCGGTTACTCATAACCGCCTATAATTAGGGCTAATTAAAGGAGGTTATGCCTTGAACCACATTTAATTAGGGCTGATTAAAAAAGGTTCATGAAATACTGCCTTAAATCAGAATAAACCTCCTTAAAATTCATGTGAAAGACACGAATGTCCATTCCCAAGCTCTGAAATGTAGATTAATGGCATTTTTTTGCAAACTGCCTTCCCTTGCTGCCTTAAATAGGAGGTTCTCTACTAGTGTTGGGAGATATGTTGATATCAACCCATATAAATATCATTGCATGTCTCACATATATTCATTCAAAGCTCAACATTAATTCAGAGTAACATCGCAGTATTTTCCCCTGGACAACCCCTGAGAAGGTGGTGAGGGATTTCCATTAGACTCCACACACCGTTAATAAAATCAAAGACAAATATAGTAAAGTTTTAGCTTACAAAGATCAATGTTAAGGGAGTTAGAATTTTTGAGGATAAACTAAAATTTTAAGAGAGAAATTCTGACTCCAAAGACTATGGAGAACTAGAGTTCTAATATTTAAAAAAATTAAGATCTACGCACACTTTGCAACCCCCTTGGAGTAGGATCTTCAAAATAACTTCATCAGCTAGTAAGCATCCTTGAATTTAGGTTGAAGGAGAAGCCGTAGGAGGAGGTTTTGTGTGAATTATGATCGAAGGCAGATGAAGTTCATCTCCCTTGATTGTTTTTTGTGTATTTTCTGTAAGTTGCGCCCAAGATAGTTGTAAATTATCCTCTTCATTTGATCGTTTCTGAGCCAAGGAGTGTGCAACATGGTTTTGTTCTCTGTATACATGTTGAAATGTAACATAAAACTCATTTTGCATCTCCTTTATATTCTAGATCTTTCTCTCCCTTGTCCAAGGTGTGCTCTGTTGTCCATTGATCCATTGTGTAACCTGCAAACACTCAATTCCACCATTAGTGGGAGGTAATTATTATGAATACATACCTGCAATCCTCTTGTGCATGCTTTAAGTTCTGCATCTGTGGGATCAGTGGCATCCATGATACTGAAAGTATTCATAAGCATGATTAAAAAAATTCTAACCATGAAGCCTCCAGTTGGGGTATTTATGGTAGTAACTGAGGTATCTGTGTTGAGTTTGAAACTTAAATCCGGAGGATTCCATTTATGAGCCTTAAGTTTTTAAAGTTTTAAGACTTCTAAATATCTGCAAAATGCCAATCTCTTTGATTTTATGAAAATCTTCTTTAATGATCTAAGGGTGGATTATGAAGATTGATGCACACATTTTGGTCTGTTTATCATTCATATTCTGTGGTGATAATAAAATACCATCATATATACACCTGTTTCTATTCTTCCGTATTATTCAAACTATTTAGGTAGAATGTGAGCAAGATTGTTCTTTGACATGGAGAAAGTTTAAATGGACTGAAACTGAGAGAGGGCATCAAAATTCTGTGTAAATGAGATGGCAAGGAGTGACAAAATCTGGAAAATCTCAGTCCAAAGTATTGTGGCATGTTGACATGTGTAGAAACAGTGGTTTAAAGAATCCTCACTATCACAATTTATGCATTTTGAGGCAAAAGAGAATCCTAGATGTTCCAATATGTCTTCAAATGGGAGAAAGTTATTGATAAGTTTCCAAACTAGGAATGAGATTTTAGGAGGAAGTAAAGGGCTCCATACCTTTTTCATGGATGGGTATTCCTGACGTGATTGTGATAATGCTTTCAAAGATGATGATATATAAAAGTTACCTGAGCTCGAGGGCTTCCAAATCAGGTGACCGTCCCTGTCAAACAAAGCAAAATCTTTTTCCAAAAAAAGTATAATATGTGAGTTAAGTCCTGAGCTCAGTTCCTGGATTAATGTCTGCTTCTTGTCTTGGAACTGAGCAATTGTTAATTCCTGAAAAGAGGGCTGTTTATCGTTGTCCCAAGGATCTATTAATGATCCAAATGAATTCCTATTAGTAATCTAAAGGCCAGAAGTCCCCCTACCCACCTGTACCCCAGTGTTAGTTTCTGCAAAATGTGTGAGTATGGAGATTCTTTTCCATGGATCAGATGTCTTGAGATGATCAGGCAATAACCAGATCAGTTTGGCCCAAAGTGTTTTGTCAATTTGGAGTTGTTAGTATAGTTTTAGGCTAAAACAATCAATTATCTTATGCATATTTCTGAAGTTTAACCCATTATGTGCAAATGGTTTGCGTAAACTATTCCAAGCCCTCCAATGTCTCTTGTTTCCTAGTTCTGGAAATTCTCAAAGATCTTAATGAGGTTGTTAATTATTTATTTTTAGGGGACATGACACCTAGAACATGTTGAGGTATAGCTGTTAGAACATGTTTAATAAGAACAGTCCTGCGAGCCATATTCAGCTTTTTGTTATTCCATTTCTTATTTTTCCGGTTATCCTCTCTACAAAAGGTTGAAAGTAGCAGCTTCTTTTCCTACCTCTGAAAATAGGTCACCCCAGATAGGTAAATGGGAATTGCCCCTGATTCATTTTAGTTGAGCTTCTAATCATATTAATTCTCCTATCACTTGATTTCTCATAAGTGTAAAAAACACTTTTATCAAAATTAATGAGCAGCTCTGTAGCTTTCTGGTAAGTGATTTCTCAGTAGCTTTAATAAATATGAAAGTATCATCCACAAAAGAAAGGTGGGTTATCTCAACAACTCCATGGAATATGTGAAATGTGTCAATATAGCTTGATTGAAACATATGCTTTAATTCTCCATTTAGGAGCTCAGTAGTAAAATTAAAAAGCAAGGGGGATAGTGGGTCCCCTTGTTTCAATCCCCTAGTATCCTTGACACAGCCACATAGATTACCATTTATCAGTAGTGAGAACCATACAGGTGAAATATTCTTGAGTATGATAAAAACTGGATGACCATAGAAACCATATTTGAGAAGCAATAAGTTAAGCATAGGCCAAGACACTCTATCAAATGCTTTGGACATGTCCAATTTTACAATCATATTTAAGGAGTGAGCTCTTCCTTCTAATAATCCTATGAGCTCTTGCATTGCCAATATGTTATCTGAGATTTCATGACCTTCGATGAAGGCCGATTGCTCTTCAGATATACATTTACTTATGAAAGGTTTCAGTTTTTCCGCAGGAATCTTAGAGAATATTTTATTTGTAGAGTTAGAGAGGCTGATAGGTCTGTAATCAGAAAAAATTTGTAGGGTATGAATCGTAAGGATTAAGGTTATTAAAGTGCTTGTTATGTGTTTCAGAATAGGGATTCCACACATAAACTGTCTAACTGCCATTAGAAAATCCTATTTTTATAATTTCCCATGAAGCCCTAAAGAACTTGTTAAGAATACGAATCTCATGGGGTATCTATTAGCACAAAAAGATGGATACAAAAGACGACGTAAAGAAAATAAAGGAAATAATGAGCACGGGGATTTACGTGGTTCGGTCAAATTGACCTAGATCCACGGTCGGAGGAGACCGGAAGCTTCACTATATGTGGAGAAAGTATTACAAGGCTTTGTCTACCATCTATGAGGGAATTATGTGAAAAAATAAAGAAGAGGGCTTTGGTTTCCACAACTACAAAAAGAGAGTTAAAGGGAGAAGAAAACAAGTAGCAATGGAATGCTATTCTTGAGGTGTGTTAGAACTACTAAGTTCATCCCCTATTTGCACTACGTACTCCAAGTTCACCAATGACCAAGAGCTCTAGAACAAAACTTATCCCAAAATCCCAAGAAATCCTCCTTCTTGGTTCAAGCATTGATTATGAACATTGAGTCCAAATGATTCTTGCCAAAAAAAATCATGACAGTTGAACCCCAATTGTCAAAGAAATAATGCTTCAACTTTCTAAGAATATGATGAGAATAGTATTGCAATTTTATAATTTGCATGCTTGTCTTTGCTATCCTTCAAAGAAGTGAATGTTCATGGACAATTTGGTTTAAGACCTTTATTTCTTCACAAATCTCCTCCTTGATCTGAACCCCAAAAGTAATAGCTTACTCAACCTCCTCCAGCATGGCCATAATGAGCTGAATCACCAAAAAAATGAACAACAATCAAGTCCAAGCAAAAGTCCAAGCAAAACTCCAAGCATTGCTTGGACTTGAATTAGGGAAGAACCTTCGTGAACATACCAGCATGATTATCCTTTGTATTGATTTTCTGAAAAAAGACTCTTTTCTGTGCAATGATATCACGAATGAAGTGGAACCTAATATCAATATGCTTCGTCCGCTCATGATACACGTGATCTTTAGTCAAGTAAATTGCACTTTGACTATCACAGTGAATGGTAGTAACCCTTTGTTGTAGAGTTAATTTTCCAGAGAGACCTCTCAACCATAAAGCTTCTTTGGCCATATATTTTGCCTTAGTTGTAGATAAAACAACTACATGTTGTAGAGTATCTTTCTATCTAATTGCACAATCTCTAATGCAAAATACATAACCTATAAGAGACCTGCGCTTATCAAGATCGCCGGCAAAGTCCGAATCTACAAAACCAACCAGAGTGTTATTGGTTCTACCAAACTCCAAACACATGTTCGAAGTACCCTTTAAGTATCTGAGAATTCACTTCACAGCCCGCCAATCTTCTTTGCCCGGATTGGCTATATACCTACTAACAACACTAACAGCTTGTGAGATATAAGGACGAGTACAAACCATTGCATACATTATATTCCCAACTGCATTTTAACATAGAACTCTAGCTATCTAAACTTCTTCTTCATCTATTTTTGGTGATTAGACAGCAAATAGCCTGAAATGGCTACCAAGAAGAGTGCTAACTGGTTTGGCATAATGCATGCCAAATCGCTCCAAAACTTTCTTAAGGTAACTCTCCCGGGTTAGGTACAACTTTCCAACTCCTCTTATCTTTATACCAAGAATCTTCTTAGCTGCTCCCAAATGTTTCATCTCAAATTCACTATTTAACAAGCCCTTCAACTTATTAATTTCTGCAAGATTCTTAGCCACAATGAAAATGTCATCAACATATAATAGCAAATAAATGAATGAGTTATCTTGTAACTTCCAAAAGTAAACACAACTATCATACATACTCCTGGAGAAACCGTGACTCAACATAAATGAATCAAACTTCTTATACCATTTTCTTGGAGACTACTTTAATCCATACAAGGATTTTTTCAACAAGAAAACCTGATCTTCCTTACCTTGAACTTCAAAACCTTCAGGTTGACTCATATAGATATGCTCATATAGTTCTCCATGCAAGAAAGCTGTCTTGACATCCAGTTGTTTTAACTCCAAATCAAACATGGAAACTAAAGCAAGCAATACAGAAATAGAACTATGTTTCACAACAGGTGAGAAAACATCATTGAAATAAACACCTTATACCGGACTGTACCCCCCTGCCACCAATCGTTCTTCGTACCTTGCATCAACACCTGAAGCATCTTCTGTTTTTTTGAAAACCCATTTGCAACCAACGATTTTCTTTCCTTTTGGTGGCATCACAAGATCCCATGTTCCATTCTTGTGTAGAGATTCTATCTCTCCATTCATAGCCACCAACCATTTGTCTGAATTAGCACGTGAAACTGCATCTGAATATGTGGAAGGTTTCTCGTATCCACCTGTTTCATGTGTCATTGATAAAGCATATGCAACATACCTTATAGGAGGTCGAATGTCTCATCTCGGTCTATCTCTGGCAATGGAATAATCCTCATCTCCTGGTTGATCTTCAACAAGTTCATGATCAGGTTCTTCAACCTCATCTTGGGCCGGGGTTCTCCCGGAAGAACCACTAATCTCTAACTCCACTTGTTTTTTTGCACTATCCTCTTTTTCTGAATCACAAGGATTACAAGACTTTTTTTCTAGGATGTAACATATAAGATTCATCAAATGTAACATCTCTACTAATTACAAATTTGGGTGACTTGGGATCATGATACCATAATCTATATCCTTTCACCCCTGAAGCATTACCAAGGAAAATACATTTCTCAGCCCTAGGCTCCAACTTTCCTTCACTAACATGCATATATGCTGGACACTCAAATATTTTTAAATTAGAGTAATCAATAGGAGTACCTGACCAAACTTCCTCCGGAGTCTTGAAATCAAGAGGTGCACATGGAGAACGGTTGACGATGTGACAAGCCGTAGAGATAGCTTATGCCCAAAAGTCTAATGTCAACTTGGCATTTGAGATCATGCACCGAGCTCATTCCAAAAGAGTAAGATTCATCCGCTCTGCCACACTAGGCATCATTTTAACAGTACGATGTCGAGCTATTCCTTCATTCTTGCAGAACTCATTGAATTCATTTCCACAAAATTCCAACCCATTATCTGTCCTCAGGCGCTTAATTTGTTTTGCTGACCATTTTTTAATCAAGGTCTTCCATTGTTTAAATGTTAAGAAAACATCACTTTTAAGTTTCAAAAAACATACCCAAACTTTTCTTGAATAATCATCAATAAAAGTAAGCACATATCTTGCACCACCCTTAGAAGGAACACAAGATGCCCCCCAAAGATCAGAATGAATGTAATCCAAAGTACTTTTTGTTTTATGAACTGCATGTGAACTAAAGCTAAATCTCTTATGCTTTCCAACAATACAGTGTTCACAAAAGTCCAACTTACTAGTACTTTGACCACAAAGTAGACCCTTCTTGCTTAACATTGTTAAGCCTTTCTCGCTATATGTCCCAACAGCATATGCCACAAATTGGTGATGTCTTCATCTAAGGAAGTTAAGACGGCCACTGCCCCAGTAAGTGTAGATCCCCGTAAAACATACAAAGTGCCAATTCTGCAAGCCTTCATTAGCACAAGAGCACCTTATAGATTTTCAAAATTCCACCATCACCTAAATATCTATACCCAAGAGTATCAAGAGTGCTAAGAGAGATGAGATTTTTCTTTAAGTCAGGAATATGCCTAACATTTGTGAGTGTCCTAATAATGCCATTGTACATTGTTATTTGAATTATCCTCTACCAACAACCTTACAAGGAGCATTAATACCCATCAAAACGATTCCACCATCCCATTCTTCATAAGTGGAAAAACACCCCTTATCACAACTCATGTGATAAGAACAACCCGAATCTAAGAGTCACTCACTAGAAGACCTTGATTTATTATCCATGGCCACAAATATGATTCCATCACTCTGATCGTCTGCTACACTAGCTTCACCAGAATTCCTGCTATTCTGCTCATTTTTATATTTTTCTTTATTTTTCAATTTATAACAGTCAGCCTTAATGTGCCCCTTTGCTTGCAATAAATGCAAATTTTATTTCTGTATCTAGACTTCGACCTCCCTTTGGATCTACCACCTTCAGAATCTCTATTTTCACCTTTACCCCTAACAAACAAACCCTCAGCATAAGTTTCAATCGATTCCCCCGTAATGTCCCTATCAATATGCTCTTTAGATTTTAATGCATATTTTATAGTATTGTATGAGACCGACTCTTTCCCATAAATCATAGTATCTCAAAAATACTTAAAGGACTGGGAAAGAGAACATAACAATGAAATGGCTTGATCTTCTTCATCAACTATAACATCTACATTCTCTAAATCCAAAATAACGGAATCAAATTTATCAAGATGTAAGAGTATAGATGTACCTTCCGTCATTTTCAACATGTACAACTTTTGTTTCAATTAAAGGCGATTCTCCATTGTCTTTTTCATGTATGTAGATTTCAACGGATCCCACATACCTTTGGTAGTTCTCTCACTAGAAACTTCCTGCAAAACTTCATTAGAGAGATTTAAAATAATGACCGATCTAGCCTTCTTGTCTAGATCACCAAAATCTTCTGGCGACATATCCGCTGGACTTTCCTCCACTCCTTCAAGGGCTAGCTCTCATCCATCTTGGATTAGGATGACTTCCATCTTAAGTATCCACATACCAAAGTTTACACTCTGGTCGAAATTTATAATAGAAGTCCTTGTTACCGTCATGGTGGCTAATAGATAAAAAAAATGAGATATGGCTCTGATACCAATTTGTTAAGAATATGAATCCCATGAGGTATCTATTATCCCTAAAAGATAGATAACAAAGACAACATAAAGAAAATAAAGGAAATAATGAACACAAGGATTTACGTGGTTTTGTCAAATTGACCTACATCCATGGCCGGAGGAGACCGGAAGCTTCACTATATGTTGAGAAAGTATTACTAGGTTTTGCCTACCACCTATGAAGAAATTATGTGGCAAAATATAAAAGAAGAGAGCTTTGGCTTCGACAACTACAAATGAGAGTTAAGGGGAAAAGAAAGAAAATAGCCAAGGAATTCTATGCTTGAGGTGTGTTTGAAACTACTAAGTTCATCCTCTATTTATACAACTCCAAGTTCACCAATGGCCAAGAGCTCCCAAATAAAACTTATCCCAAAATCCCAAGTAATCCTCCTTCTTGCTTCAAACATGGATTGTGAACATTGAATCCAAATATTTCTTGCCAAAAGACCATGATGGTTGAACCTCAATAGTCAAAGAAATAATGCTTCAATTTGCTAAGCATGGGAAAAGAATAGTGTTTCAATTTAATGATTTGCATGCTTCTTTGCTATCCTCCAAAGAAGTGAATGTTCATGGACAATTGGGTGAAAACCATTAATTCTTCACAAATCTCCACCTTGTTGGGACTGCCAAGCCCACCACAACCAACATTAGTATGATATTGTCCGCTTTGGGCCAAGCCCGCACATTTTTATTGGGTCCAACCCTAATAGGCCTCATACTAATGTGGTGGGACTCTCACTTATATAGTGAACAATCACTCTTTCAACTTCGAATGTGGGACTTGGGTTGAACACACCCAACAATCTCTCCCTCAAACCAAGAACCACACAACGGTATCCTTCATCCTCGTGCGGACCATCTTGCACCGCTGTCACACCTTTGGGACACGCCACCTGACAACCACCATGGCCAGGAAGACTTTCGACACAAAGCACCACCACCAAGGGCACGACTGAGGGCCTCCACATTGGGCACATAGTTCCCCATCCCAAGCACAGTCAACCATAGCTCTGATACTACTTGTTGGGACTGCCAAGCCCACCACAACCAACATTAGTATGGTATTGTCCGCTTTGGGCCAAGCCCGCACGGTTTTATTAGTTCCAACCCGAAAAAGCCTCATACTAATGTAGTGGGACTCTCACTTATATAGTGAACAATCACTCTTTCAACTTCTAATGTGGGAATTGGATTGAACACACCTAACATATACTATCAAAGCTTTTCTTGAATCTTGACTCGGAAAAATATTGATTAGATGTTGAAATGGCCAGATCATCCCAAGGGGATTTTCCTGAATTAAAAGAAGCATGCACATGATATAGATATAGTCACTGATACAGGCTTGCTTTCAAGAAAACCTACTTTCACTTTTTTCATGTAACTTGCCATTCTCCCCCTCTCTTTGATACAAGTCCATTCAGAAAATTAGTTGGAAGACTTATTTATCTGAACTTCACAAGACCTGACCTAAATTTCGCTACTCACCAGTCACCTGCTCAATTAATTTGTTCAGAATCCATCTGACCGACATAGCTCTCACTAGTGGAAAGATGGGTCATTGAAGGAGATTTTACCATATCATAGAAGGCACATTTCAGGTTGAAAAACCGCATTTAATTAGGATTGGAATTCAGTTTGAATTTGAAACATATATCAAAGGTTCTAAAAAAATTGCCAAAAATCGAGGTTTTCAGAAGCCTTGAAGGAAAAAATCATCCAAAGAGCTTACAAAAAATTGAAAAGCTCAAACCCTACTACAAAAAGTTACCTCAAAATGGTTAAATCGAAGATTGTAGAAGTGTACTATGGCGGAGGCGACAAAGGCAAACAATTGCGACAGAGGCAATAACGGCGGCGGAATATAAAAAGGGCCCATAGGCTTCACAGCGGTGGCAACGAAGCTGCCGAGGTGGAGAGGTGTTAGGTGGAGGTGTTCAGTAGTGACGAGGTGAAGGCGTGTGGTGCCTATGGGTCGGAGGCGGTGGGGGCATTTGATTGTTGGCAAAGATGACGTGAAAGAAGGAGGCTCGCGTTTATTTTCTAGGGAAAAAAACTAAAGGGAAGAGAAACCCTAAAAGCTTTGTATAATGGGCCAAATAATCCAACACAGGCAACCCATTAAATGCGATTCTACAAAGGAACCACCTTTAAAGATTTAATCAATGTCCATTAAAGATGGTTCTTCAAGAGTTGTCTTTAATCAGTTTTGAACTGATTTTAAAATGAAGAGGAGTCTTGGATTAGCAGTTATGAATTCAGAACCTCCTCACGAAGGTGGTTCCTTAAAAAAATCAAGGGAACCACCTTTGATTGTTGCATTTAATAGATGGGGCACTTGATGAGTATCGTTTTACTCACCAAAATAATGTGAAAAAAGATGAAATTAGCACAGTAGTAAGCAGATTCGATCCTATGGAGAACGGTATAATTGCAATTCAATTTCCTAAAGATCAAATTTGGTGTAGCCACCACGCTTTAATGCAAGAGAGGGATTTTTTTGGAACGTATTAACTTTCATTGAAACCCCCCAAACCATGTACATGTCGTCCGCTTACATAATCTCCTAACAAAACTAGTCAAACTCTACCAAAATTTTA
>JAULKM010137957.1:0-18618 GCA_032355605.1 Rubia tinctorum
CATAAACAATAAATGGCACACTAGTTATTTCACCCCTTACATACAAAGTAAGTATATTTTGATATGTTTTAAATATGCGTATATTTTGGAAAGTTTCCTCTATAATCCAGCATATTTCGTAGTGTATTCCATCTAAAACTTTTCAATCCTATCTCCTTTATCTTCTCGACAAGACGTTCATCTATAATCCTGACGGAAGAGACTCGAATACCCTTCTTTCTAGGTGAAAAGACTTCGTCTACTGTTCCACGATGGATGGAAAGAAATTTTCTTGATGTACAACATCATTAAGAAATCCTTGGGGTCTGTCGTCCAATCATAGATTTTTACATGCAACGGCAGCTTAAAATAGTTTGGAATTTTGAAATTGCGAAGATGAGGTGCTAACGGTGACTTATCTGTATCATCTGCCACTACATCCCTTAAATCTTCTTCGAAATTAAGGCTCTCATGCCTCTGACTTACTTTTTTGTTTCTTTTTGAGGACTTTTGTTTTATAGCTGCAAAGAACAGGTTATACAGATGCTCTATGTTCGCTTCTAAATTTTTTTGCAAAAGCACTCCTCTCATTTTCTTTATTTGCATTAGGATATTCAGCTTCTTCTTCCTCATCTTCCATATCTTCTTTGCCGTTCTCCCATTCTTTGCTGGGAACGTGATCTTGATTTTGACTGGGATGTATACTCTTGTTATGCCTTCTGTTCATTGTTGTGTATGGTGGTTCTGGCTTCTCTCGCTTCTGGTGAAAATCATGGTTAACCTGAAGATATTGAAGGACTTCAAAAGAAAAAAAAATTGTCCCCACAGACGACGCCAATGATGTGGTATTCCCAGTCAGGCTAGATGTCTGATGTTCGCCATTTGTCTGATTTTCGCCATTTGTCTGATGTTCACCATTGGGCTAATGTTCACCGTTTGGTCAATGTGATCTTGCAAGAAAGATCCCGGAAGTGATTCTGAAGAAAGAGCTTCGATGATCAAGTCAATTCCTTCCTAAGGAGATTTGGTATTTCTCAATCTAGTGTCACATACCTGAGCCAGTTTTAATCTTGTTGTATTTATAGTTAACTGCAGTCATGGCTCCGCATTTCAGGGGTTTCAGATCGTGGGTTGCATCATGGTTGGTATAATCTAGGTTTGTGGCTGAGTCTTGAACGTGACTTCCCCTTTCTCGGTTCATGACTGAGTCTTCTTGGACATTGCTCCACTTTTCTCAGTTCGTGACTGAGTCATCTTGGAAATGGCTCCACCTTTCTCGGTTTGTGGCTGAAATAATTCCTTCTTTTTCGGTTCGTGTTTGAACCTTCGGTTGAGCCTAAAGACCAACAACCTCTAACTCATGGGCTACGTATACACAAATATGTGTTCTGTTAGTCGCACGCAGCGCACACATTGTTCACAACAACACAGATGTGTGTGTGTGTATATCTATATTCATATGACAATTTCATAATCTAACAATAACATGTATAGAAATTTGCACGTCTAGATCATGCATGTCTAGATGTGTAGCCATAAACAATGATAACATAGTAGTTGTTTCACCCGTTACATACAAAGTAAATATATTTTGATATGTTTTGAATATGAGTATATTTTGGAAATTTAAGATCCTGCCATCTATATCCCGCTACAATTTATGTCTCTTCAAATACATATAGTATCCTGCTATCCCATCTAAATATAGAAGCGAGAAATTTAAATGGAAAAAAATAGAATCAGGAAAGGCAGTGGCTTAAACAAAATATCTTTAATCCATTTCCAGTTTCTGTCGTCAAGGCTATTGAAGAATTCAAAATTTTCACATGTAAAATAGCTGCTATTTTGACCCTCACGTGCAAGATCTAGACGTGCAAGTTCTGGCCAAAATATTTTCAAACTAGCCTAAAACATTCTCCATCGAAAAGGTTTGTGCAAACAACTGTTTTATTGGTTCACCAAACCAAACAACTGGAAACTCATACGACCTACATATGCTTGTCACAATGATAAAACAACATTTTAAGACATATAAAAATATTTGAAAAACTAGCAACTTAATTTTATAAAATTTACTTAAGCATTTATGTTCAAGTTAGTCACACGCAGGCCCACACACACCGCGCGCGACACACATATATACATATGGTAACTTTGTAATCTAACAATAACATCAATATAATTTTGCACGTCTAGATCTTGCACGTTTAGATCCGAACCAACCATTAAGTAGCCATAAACAATAAATAGCACACTAGTTATTTCATCCCTTACATAAAAAGTAAGTGTATTTTGATATGATTTAAATATGTATATATTTTGGAAATTTTCCTCTATAACCAGCATATTTTGTAGTGTATTCTAGCTAAATATTTTCAATATTATCACCTTGATCTTCCCGACAAGACGTTCATCTGCAATCCAGATGAAAGATACTTGAATACCCTTCGTTCTAAGTGGAAAAGAGTTCATCTATTGTTCCACGGAGGATGGAAAGAAATTTTCTTGATGCACGCCATCAGTGAGAATGATATTATCATATGCGAGTTTGTTAAATGTAAAAATTTTGGGGTTTACATCCAACTATGTATTATTTGGTCATATGGTTGGTAAAATATACTATATTATTGTTATTTCTTTTAAACCAATCCACATAAATATGTCCTCAAGGCTATTAAAAATTGAAAATCTTCAAATGTCACATAGCTTCTATCTTGACCCTAACGTGCGAATTTCAGTCAAATTATATTCAAACTGGCACAAAAATATCCCCTATTGAAAAAGTTTGGGAAATCGAATGGTTATTTGTTCACCTCACAAAACAATTGGCCTCCTCGTACGGCCTAAATATGCTTGCC
Source organism: Rubia tinctorum (assembly GCA_032355605.1). Lineage (NCBI taxonomy): Eukaryota > Viridiplantae > Streptophyta > Magnoliopsida > Gentianales > Rubiaceae > Rubia > Rubia tinctorum. The sequence goes on from JAULKM010137957.1 coordinate 2,838, forward strand.
ACATGGATAAGTAAACATCATCGTAAACCATAAAAAAATTTTGAAAAACTAGCAAGTTGAATTTTTAAAATTTACTTAATTATTTATGTTCTATTAGTCGCACGCTGGCACACACATCGTGCGCATACACATAATTTAGATCCCACAGTCTATATTTTCAGCCTCAATTTAACAACCACCAAACGAATTATAAATCCTACCACAATTTAGATCCCGCCATCTTTATCCATCCATAATTTAGATCCCGGCATCTATATTCAGCGACAATTTACATCCCACCATCTATATCTAGCCACAATTTAGATCCCCCATCTATATCCTGCTACAATTTATGTCTCATCAAATAAAACTTGTATTCCGCCATCTATATCCTTTCCACATCGCATCTAAATATAGAAGAGAAAATTTTAAAATGAAAAAAATAGAAGCAGGAAAGGCAAGGGCTTAAACAAAATTTCCTTAATCCAATTCCGGTTTATATCATCAAGGCTGTTGAAGAATTGAAAATCCTCACATGTAAAATTGCCGCTATTTTGACCCTCTCGTGAAAAATCTAGATGTGCAAGTTCTAGTCAAAATATATTCAAACTAGCATAAAAACATTCTCCATTGAAAAATTCGTGCAAATGACTGTTTTATTGGTTCACCTCACAAAATATATGGAAACTCCTGCGTCCTACATATGCTTGTCACAATGATAAAACATCATTATAAGCAATATAAAAAATATTTGAAAAACTAGAAAGTTGAATTTTATGAAATTTACTTAAGCATTTATGTTCAAGTTAGTCACACGCAACTGCACACACCGCTCTCGCGCGCACACACACATATATGCATATGGTAATTTTGTAATGTAACAATAACATGAATATAATTTTGCACGTATAGATCTTGCACGTTTAGATCCAAGCCCCCCATTAGGTAACCATAAACAATAAATAGCACACTAGTTATTTCACCCCTTAAATAAAAAGTAGCCATATTTTAATATGTTTTAAATATGAGTATATTTTGGAAAGTTTCCTTTATAACTTGGCATATTTCATATTGTATTCCACCTAAAACTGTTCAATCCTATCACATTGATCTTCCCAACGAAACGTTCATCTGCAATCCAGACGGAAGGAAGGTGAAAAAGATTTCGTTTATCGTTCCATGGTGGATGGAAAGAAATTTTATTTATGTACGATATCAGGGAGAGTGACATTATCATATGTGAGTTTGTTAAATTAAGAAATTTGGGGTTTACATCTAACTATATGTTATTTGGTTACATGATTAGTAAAATATACGATATTATTGTTCTTTATTTTAAACCAATTCACATAATTATGTACTCAAAGCTATTAAGGAATTGAAAATCCTCAAATGTCACATAGCCTCTATCTTGACTCTAATGTGCAAGATCTATAGGTGCAATTTCTTATCAAATTATATTTAAACTGGCACAAAATTATTCCCTATTGAAAAAAATTGCGCAAACAAATGGTTAGTTTTTTTCACCTCACAAAACAACTTGCCTCCTCGTACGGCCTAAATATGCTTGTCACACTGATAAATGGACATTATGGTAAGCCATATAAAAAATGTTTGAAAACCACCGAGTTGAATTTTTAAAATTTTACTTAAGCCTTTATGTAAATCACACTATTTTAATCGTACTCTGACGCACACATCGTGCTCACACATAATTTAGATCCCGTCATCTATATTTTCAGCCTCAATTTAGCTGCCACCATATAATTATAAATCCCGCCATCTATATACAGACACAACTTAGATCCAGCCATCTATATCCCTCAATAATTTGTATCTCGTAAAATACAACTTGCATCCCGACATAATTTAGATCTTTCCATCTATATTCAGCCACAATTTAGATCCCTCCGGCTATATCCCACAAATATTTAGATCCCCCCATCTATATCCCGCTACAATTTATGTCACGTCAAATACAACTTGTATCCCGCCATCTATATCCTACCCACATCCCTTCTAAATATAAAAGGGCAAATTTTAAAATGAAAAAATGGAAGCCGAAAAGGCAAGGGCTTAAACAAAACCTCCTTAATCCATTTATGGTTTATATCATCAAGGCTGTTGAAGAATTGAAAACCTCAAATGTAAAATTTCCACTATTTTGACCCTCATGTGCAAGATCTAGATGTGCAAGTTATATTCAAAATATATACAAACTAGCATGAAATCATTCTTCATCGAAACAGTTCGTGCAAAAATCTGTTTTATTGGTTCACCTCACAAATTAACTTGAAAATCATACGAACCACATATGCTTGTCACAATGATAAAACATCATTGTAAGCCATATAAAAATATTTTAAAAACTAGAAAGTTGAATTTTATGAAATTTACTTAAGCCTTTATGTTCAAGTTAGTCACACGCAGGCACACACGCACATATGTAAACATATGGTAATTTCATAATCTAACGGTAACATTAATATAATTTTGCATGTGTAGATCTTACACATTTAGATCTGATCCCACCATTAGGTAACCACAGACAACAAATAGCGCACTAGTTATTTCACCCCTTACATTCAAAATAAGTATATTGTTTATATGTTTTAAATATGAGTATATTATGGAAAGTTTCCTCTATAACCCAACATATTTTGTAGTGTATTCCAGCTAAAAAATTTCAATCCTATCACCTTGATCTTTCCGACAAGACGTTCATCTGCAATCCTGACGAAAGAAACTTGAATACCCTTTAGGTGAAAAGAGTTCGTCTATCATTCCACGGTGGATGGAATGAAATTTTCTTGATGTACGACATTATTGAGAATAACATTATCATATGCAAGTTTTTAAATGTAAGAAATTTGTGGTTTACATCCAACTATATATTATTTCATTACAAGATCAGTAAAATATACTATATTATTGCTATTTTTTTAAACCAATCCACATAATTATGTCCCCGAGGCTATTGAAGATATGAATATCCTCAAATGTCACATATCCTCTATCTTGACCCTAACGTGCATGATCTATACGTGCAAGTTCTGGTCAAATTATATTCAAACTGGCACAAAAATATTCCCGATTGAAAATTTTGTGCAAACAAATGGTTTATTTGGTCACCTCATAAAACAACTGGCCTCCTTGTACAGCCTATATATGCTTGTCTCAGTGATAAGTAAACATCATCGTAAGCCATACAAAAAATATTTGAAAAACCAGCAAGTTGAATTTTTAAAAATTTATTTAAGCATTTATGTTCTAATAGAAGTACACTGGCGCACACATCGTGTACACACACATTTTAAAATCCCACCATCTATATTTTCAGCCTTAATTTAGATCCCCCATCTATATCCCACTAAAATTTATGTCTCCTCAAATACAAATTGTATCCCGCCATCTATATCTTACCCACATCCCACCTAAATATAGAAGCACGAATTTTTAAATGAAAAAAAACAGGAAAGGAAATGGCTTAAACAAAATTTCCTTAATCCATTTCCGGTTTATATCATCAAGGCTATTGAAGAATTGAAAATCTCCACATGTAAAATTTCCTCTATTTTGACCCTCACGTGCAAGATCTAGACGTGCAAGATCTAGTCAAAATATATTCAAACTAGCATAAAAACATTCTCTATCGAAAAAGTTCGTGGAAATAACTGTTTTATTGGTTCACCTCAAAAAACAACTGGAAACTTATACGACCTACATATGCTTGTCACAATGATAAAACATCATTGTAAGCCCTATAAAAAATATTTGAAAAACTAGCAAGTTGAATTTTATGAAATTTACTCAAGAATTTGTGTTCAAGTTAGTCACACGCAGGCGCGCACACAAACACACATATATACATATGGTAATTCCGTAATATAACAATGAAATGAATATAATTTTGCACGCCTAGATCATGCACATTTATATCCGAGCCCCCCATTAGGTAACCATAAACAATAAATAGCACACTAGTTATTTCACCCCATACCTACAAAGTAAGCATATTTTGATATGTTTTAATATGAGTATATTTTGGAAAGTTTCTTTTATAACCTAGAATATTTTGTAGTGTATTCCAGCTAAAACTTTTCAATCCTATCACATTGATCTTCCCGATAAGATGTTCATCTGCAATCCTGATGGAAGGGACTGGAATACCTTTCTTTCTAGGTGGAAAAGAGTTTGTCTATCATTCCACGGTTGATGGAAAGAAATTTTCTTTACATACGACATCCGTGAGAATGACATTATCATATGGGAGTTTGTTAAATATAAGAAATTTGTGGTTTACATCCAACTATATATTATTTGGTTACATGATCAATAAATATACTATATTGTTGTTATTTATTTTAAACCAATCAACATGATTATGTCCTCAATGCTATTGAAGAATTGAAAATCCTCAAATGTCGCATACCCTCTATCTTGACACTAACTTGCAAGATCTATACGTGCAAGTTGTGATAAAATTATATTCAAACTAGCACAAAAAATATTACCTATTGAAAAAGGTTGTTCAACGAATGGTTTATTTTTTCACCTCAGAAAACAACTTGCATCCTCGTACAGCCTAAATATGCTTGTCACTGTAATAAGTAACATAATCGTAAGCGATATTTTAAAAAATGTTCAAAAAACTAGCAAGTTCAATTTTAAAAAAATTACTTAAGAATTTATGTTATTTTAGTCACAAAGCCCACACATTGTGCACACACACACAATTCAGATCCCGCAATCTATATTCACAGCCTCAAATCAGCTACCGCTAAACGAATTATAAATCCCACCACAATTTAGATCATGAAATCTATATCAAGCCACAATTTTGATCCTGCCATCTATATCCCTCAATAATTTATATCTCATAAAATACAACTTGTATCCCTCTATAATTTAGGACCCGTCATCTATAAGCAACCACAATTTAGATCCCACCATCTATATAAATGACGTCATCTGCAATCCTGACGAAAGATACTTGAATACCCTTCGTTCTAAGTGGAAAAGAGTTCATCTATTCTTCCACGGTGGATGGAAGGAAATTTTCTTGATGCATGACATCAGTGAGAATGATATTATCATTTGCGAGTTTGTTAAATGTAAGAAATTCGGGGTTTACATACAACTTTGTATTATTTGGTCATATGATTAGTAAAATATACTATATTATTGTTATTTCTTTTAAACCAATCCACATAACTATGTCCTCAAGGCTATTAAGAATTGAAAATCTTCAAATGTCACATAGCCTCTATCTTGACCCCAACGTGCGAGTTTCGGCCAAATTATATTCAAACTGGCACAAAAATATCCCCTATTGAATTTTTTTGGGAAAACGAATGGTTATTTGTTCACCTCACAAAACAATTGGCACAAGGATAAGTAAACATCATCGTAAGCCATAAAAAATGTTTGAAAAACCAGCAAGTTGAATTTTTGAAAAAAATTACTAAATCATTTATGTTCTATTAGAACCACGATGGTGCACACATCGTGCGCACACACACAATTTAGATCCCACAATCTATATTTTTATCCTCAATTTAACAACCACCAAACGAATTATAAATCCTACCACAATTTAGATCCCGCCATCTTTATCCATCCACAATTTAGATCCCAACATCTATATTCAGCGACAATTTACATCCCGCCATCTATATCAATTCACAATTTCAATCCCCCCATCTATATCCCGCTACAATTTATGTATCGTGAAATAAAACTTGTATCCCGACATCTATATCCTACCCACATCGCATCTAAATATAAAAGAGCAAAATTTAAAATGAAAAAAAAATAGAAGCGGGACAGGCAAGGGCTTAAACAAAATTTCCTTAATCCAATTCCAGTTTACATCGTCAAGGTTGTTGAAGAATTGAAAATCCTCACATGTAAAATTTCCGCTATTTTGACCCTCGCGTGTAAGATCTAGAAGTGCAAGTTCTGGTCAAAATATATTCAAACTAGCATAAAAACACTCTCCAATGAAAAAGTTCGTGGAAACAATTGTTTTATTGGTTCACCTCATAAAACAATTGGAAACTCATACGCCCTATGTATGCTTGTCACTATGATAAAACATCATTGTAAGTCATATAAAAATATTTGAAAATTAGCAAGTTGAATTTTATGAAATTTACTCAAGCATTTATATTCAAGTTAGTCACATGCATGTGCACACCCACACACATATATGTACATATGGTAATTTCGTAATTTAACAATAACATGAATATAATTTTGCATGCCTAGATCATGCATGTTTTTATCTGAGCCCCCCCATTAGGTAATCACAAACAATAAATAGCACACTAGTTATTTTACCCCATACATACAAAGTATGCATATTTTGATATGTTTTAAATATGAGTATATTTTGGTAAGTTTTTTTCTATAACCTAGCATATTTTGTAGTGTATTCCAGCTAAAACTTTTCAATCCTATCACCTTGATCTTCCTGAGAAGACGTTCATCTGCAATCCTGATAGAAGGGACTTGAATACCCTTATTTCTAGGTTGAAAAGAGTTCGTCTATCATTCCATGATTGATGGAAAGAAATTTGCTTTATATACGACATCAGTGAGCATGATATTATCATATGCGAGTTTGTTAAATGTAAGAATCTTGTGGCTTACATCAGACTATATGTAATTTGGTTACATGATCAGTAAAATATAATATATCGTTGTTATTTCTTTTAAACCAATCCATATGATTATGTCCTCAAGGCTATTGAAGAATCTAAAATCCTCAAATGTCGCATAGCTTCTATCTTGATACTAACTTGCAATATATATACGTGCAATGTGTGATCAAATTATATTCAAACTAGTAATATAATATTCCTCATTGAAAAAATTTGTTCAAACGAATGGTTTATTTGTTCACCTCACACAACAACTTGCCTCCTCGAATGGTCTAAATATGCTTGTCCCAGTGATAAGAAACATCATCGTAATCCATATAAAAAATGTTTAAAAAACCAATAAGTTGAATTTATTTAAATTTACTTAAGAATTTATGTTTTGTTAGTCGTGCACACATCGTGCTCACACACGCAATTTAGATCCCGCAATCCATTTTTTCAGCCTCAAATTAGATACCGCGAAACGAATTATAAATCCAACCACAATTTAGATCCCGCCATCTATATCCAGCCACCATTTTGTATCCAGCCATAATTTAGATCCTGCCATCTATATTCGGCCACAATAACCACAATTTAGATCCCACCATCTATATCCTGCTACAATTTATGTCTCGTCGCATACAATTTGTATCCCGCCATCTATATCCTACACACATCCCATCTAAATATAGAATCGTGAAATTTAAATGAAAAAATAGAAGCGGGAAGGGCATGAGCTCTAGCAAAATTTCCTTAATCCATTTCCGGTTTATATTGTCAAGGCTATTGAAGAATTAGAAATCCTCACATGTAAAATTTTCCCCTATTTTGACCCTCACGTGCAAGATCGAGACGTGCAAGTTCTGGTCAAAAAATATATTCGAACTAGTATAAAAACATTCTCCATTAAAAAATTTGTGCAAATGACTATTTTATTTGTTCACCTCACAAAAAAACAGGAAACTCATATGACCTACATATGCTTGTCACAATGATTTTAAAAAAATTCATTGTAAGCCATATAAAAAATATTTGAAAAACTAGCTAGTTGAATTTTATGAAATTACTTTAACATTTATGTTCAAGTTCATCACACACACGCGTATACTGTGCACGCTACACACACACACACATGGTAATTTCCTAATATAACAATAACATGAATATAATTTTGCACGTCTAGATCTTGCACGTTTAGATCCGAGCCCCCCATTAGGTAACAATAAAAAAACAAATAGCATACTAGTTCATTCACCCCTCACATACAAACTAAGTATATTTTGATATGTTTTAGATATCGGTATATTTTGGAAAGTTTCCTTTATAACCCAGCATATTTCGTAGTGTATTCCATCTAAAACGTTTCAATCCTATCACCTTGATCTTCCCGACATGACGTTTATCTGCAATCCTGACGGAAGGGACTGGAATACCCTTATTTCTTGGTGAAACAGAGTTCCTGTATCATTCCACAGTGGATGGAAAGAAATTCTCTTGATGTACGACATCAGTCAAAATGACATTATCATATGCAAGTTTGTTAATGGTAGGAAATTTGAAGCTATATATTATTTGGTTACATGATTAGTAAAATATACTATACTATTGTTATTTCTTTTATACCAATCCACAAAATTATGTCCTTAAGGCTATTGAAGAATTGAAAATCCTCAAATGTCACATTGCCTCTATCATGACTCCAATGTGCAAGATCTATGCGTGAAAATTTTTGTCAAATTAGATTCCCTATTGAAAAATTATGTACAATCTAATGGTTTATTTGTTCACTTCACAAAAAAATTGGCCTCTTCATACAGCCTAAATATGCTTGTCACAGTGTTAAGTAAACATCATCGTAAGCTATATAAAAATGTTTAAAAAACCAGAAGTTGAATTTTTTGAAATTTACTTAAGAATTTATGTTCTATTAGTAGCATTATACCACAAACATCATGCGCACACACACAATTTAGATCCCACAATCTACATTTTCAACCTCGATTTAGCTACCGCCAAACAAATTATAAATCCCGCCAAAATTCGAACCACGCCATCTATATCAAGCCACAATTTAAATCCTGCCATCTATATCCCTCTACAATTTATATCTCGTTAAATACAACTTGTATGACTCCATAATTTAGATCATTCAATCTATATTCAGTCACAATTTAGATCCCGTCATCCATATCCAGCCACAATTTAGATCCCCTCTTCTATATCCCGCTACAATTTATGTCTCGTTAAATACAACTTGTGTTCCTCCTTCTATATCCTACCCACATCCCATCTAAATATAGAGGCGTGAAAATTAAAATGAAAAAAAAACAGAAGTGGGAAAGATAAGGGTTTTAAAAATTTCTTAATCCATTTCCGGTTTATATCTTCAAGGTTATTAAAGAATTGAAAATCCTCACATGTTAAATTGCCGCTATTTTGACCCTCACGTGCAAGATCTATACCTACAAGTTCTGGAAAAATATATTCAACCTAGCATAAAAACATTCTCCATTGAAAAATTCGTGTAAATGATTGTTCTATTGGTTCACCACACAAAACAATTGGAAATTCATACGACCTACATACGCTTGTCACAATGATAAAACATCATTTTAAGCCATATAAAAAATATTTGAAAAACTAGCAAGTTGAATTTTATGAAATTTACTTGATAATTTATTTTTAAGTTAGTCACACACATACACTGCACGCGCACATACACTGCACGCGCACACACACACACATACATATGGTACTTTCATAATCTAACTATAACATGACTATAATTTTGCACGTCTAGATCTTGCATGTTTAGATCCAAGCCCCCCATTAGGTAACCATAAACAATAAATAACACACTAGTTATTTCACCCCTTACAAACAAAGTAAGTATATTTCTATATGTTATAGTATATTTTGAAAATTTTCCTAGATAACCCAACATATTTCATAGTGTATTCTAGCTAAAATATGTCAATCCTATCACCTTGATCTTCCTGATAAGACGTTCATCTGCAATCCTGACGGAACAGACTTGAATACCCTTCTTTCTAAGTGGAAATGAGTTCGTCTATCATTTCACGGTGGATGGAAAGAAATTTCCTTGATGTAAGACATCAGTGAGAATGACATTATCATATGCGAGTTTATTAAATGTAAGAAATTTGTGGTTTACATCCGACTATATGTTATTTAGTTTCATGATCAGTATATTGTTGTTATTTCTTTTAAACCAATCCACATAACTATGTACTCAAGGCTTTTGAAGAATTGAAAATTCATGTCACATAGCTTCTATCTTGACCCTAACGTGCAAGATCTATACGTGCAAGTTGTGGTCAAATTATATTTAAACTGGCACAATAACATTCCCTATTGAAAAATTTGTGCAAACGAATGGTTTATTTGTTCACCTCACAAAAAAATGGCCTCCTCATATGGCCTAAATATGCTTGTCATGGTGATATTAAAATCATCATAAGCCATATTAAAAAATATTTGAAAAACCAGCATGTTGAACTTTTTAAAATTTACTTAAGCATTTATGTTCTGTTAGTTGCACGTTAGCGCACACATTGTGCGTACACACACAATTTAGATCCAGCAATCTATATATTCAGCCTCAATTTAGCTACCGCCAAATAGATTATAAATCCCGCCACAATTTAGATCCCTCCATCTATATTCATCTACAATTTGTATCTCGTAAAATAGAACTTGTATTCTGCTATAATTTAGATCCCGCCATCTATATTCAGCCACAATTTAGATTCCTCCATCTATATCTAGTCACAATTTATATCCCCCATTTATATCCTGCTACAATTTATGTCTCATCAAATACAACTTGTATCCCACCATCTATATCCTATGCACATCCCATCTAAATATAGAACTGGAAATTTAAAATGAAAAAATAGAAGCGAGAAAGGCAAGGGTTTAAACAAGATTTCCTTAATCCATTTCCGATTTATATTGCCAAGGCTATTGAAGAATTGAAAGTCCTTACATTTACCCTCGTGTGCAAGATCTAAACGTGCAAGTTCTAGTCAAAATATAATCAAACTAGCAAAGAAACATTCTCCATTGAAAAATTCGTGCAAATGACTGTTTTATTGGTTCACCTCACAAAACAACGGGTAACTCATATGACCTACATATCCTATTCACAATATAAAACATCATTGTATGTCATACAAAAAATATTGGAAAAACTTGCAAGTTGAGTTTTATGAAATTTACTGAATCATTTATGTTCAAGTTAGTCACACGTAGGTGCTCTCTCTCACACATACATACATATGGTAATTTCATAATCTAACAGTAACATGAATATAAATTTTCACGTGTAGATCTTGCACGTTTAGATCCGTGCCCATCATTAGGTAACCATAGACAATAAATAGCACACTAGTTATTTTACCCCCATACATTCAAAGTAAGTGTACTTTGATATGTTTTGCATATGAGTATATTTTAGAAAGTTTCCTCTAGAACCGAGCATATTTCGTTGTGTATTCCATCTAAAAAATTTCAATCCTATCACCTTGATCTTCCCGATAAGACGTTCATCTGAGATCCTGAAAGAAGGGACTCGAATACCCTTCTTTTTATGTGGAAAAGAGTTCGTCTATCGTTCCACGGTGGATGGAAAGAAATTTTCTTGGTGTACAAAATTAGTGAGAATGATATTATCATGTGCGAGTTTGTTATATGTAAGAAATTCGGGGTTTACATCAACCTATATATTATTTGGTTACATGCTTAGTAAAATATACTATATTATGGTTATTTCTTTTAAACCAATCCACATAATTATGTCCTCAAAGCTATTGAAGAATTGGAAATCCTCAAATGTCACATAGCCTCTATCTTGATCCTAACGTGCAAGATCGATACGTGCAAGTTATGGTCTAATTATATTCAAAGTGGCACAAAAATGTTCCCTATTGAAAAAGTTTGCGCAAACAAATGGTTTATTTGTTCACCTCACAAAACAACTGGCCTCCTTGTACGGCCTAAATATGCTTGTCACTATGATAAATAGACAACATAGTAAGCCATATTAAAATGTTTGAAAAACCAGCAAGTTGAATTTTAAAAAAAAATTACTTAAGCCTTTATGGTCTATTAATCGCACTCTGACGCACCCATCATGCACACACACATAATTTAGATCCCAACATCTATATTTTCAGCCTCAATTTAGCTACCACCATATAATTACAAATCCCGCCATCTATATACGAACACAATTTAGATCCATCCATCTATATCCCTCAACAATTTGTATCTCGTAAAATACAACTTGTATCCAGACATAATTTAGATCCTGCCATCTATATTCAGCCACAATTTAGATCCCTCCAGCTTTATCCAGCAAATATTTAGATCCCCCCATCTATATCAAGCTACAATATATGTCACGTCAAATACAATTTGTATCCCGTCATCTATATCCTACCCACATCCCTTCTAAATATAAAAGGGCAAATTTTAAAATGAAAAAATAGAAGCCGGAAAGGCAAGGGCTTAAACAAAACTTCCTTAATCCATTTATGGTTTATATCATCAAGGCTGTTGAAGAATTGAAAACCTCACATGTAAAATTGCCACTATTTTGACCATCACTTGCAAGATCTAGATGTGCAAGTTATATTCAAAATATATATAAACTAGCATAAAATCATTCTTCATCGAAAACGTTTGTGCAAAAATCTGTTTTATTGGTTCATCTCACAAATTAACTTGAAACTCATACGATCTACATATGCTTGTCCCAATGATAAAACATCATTGTAAGCCATAAAAAATATTTTAAAAACTAGAAAGTTGAATTTTATGAAATTTACTTAAGCCTTTATGTTCAAGTTAGTCACACGCAAGCACACACGCACATATGTAACATATGGTAATTTCATAATCTAACAGTAACATGAAAATAATTTTGCATGTGTAGATCTTGCAAGTTTAGATCCGAGCCCACCATTAGGTAACCATAGACAATAAATAGCACACTAGTTATTTCACCCTTACATTCAAAATAAGTATATATTTTGATATGTTTTAAATATGAGTATATTTAAGAAAGTTTCCTCTATAATCAACATATTTTGTAGTGTATTCCAGTTAAAAAATTTCAATACTATCACCTTGATCTTTCCGACAAGACGTCATCTGCAATCCTGACGAAATGGACTGGAATACCCTTCGTTCTAGGTGAAAAGAGTTCATCTATCATTCCATGGTGGATGGAAAGAAATTTTCTTGATGTGCGACATCATTGAGAATAACATTATCATATGCAAGTTTTTAAATGTAAGAAATTCAGGGTTTACATCCAACCATATATTATTTCGCTATAAGATCAGTAAACTATACTATATTATTGTTATTTGTTTTAAACCAATCCACATAATTATGTCCCTGAGGCTATTGAAGAATTGAAAATCCTCAAATGTCACATAGCATCTATACGTGCAAGTTCTGGTCAAATTATATTCAAACTGGCACAAAAATATTCTTTATTGAAAAGATTTGTGCAAATGAATGGTTTATTTGTTCGCCTCACAAAACAAATGGCCTCCTTGTACGGTGTAAATATGCGTGTCTCAGTGATAAGCAAACATCATCATAAGCCATATAAAAAATGTTTGAAAATCAGCAAGTTGAATTTTTTTAAATTTATTTGAGCATTTATGTTCTAATAGAAGCACACTCGTGCACACATCGTGCACACACACAATTTAGATCCCGCCATCTATATTTTCAGCCCCAATTTAGGTACCGCCATAAAAATTATTAATCCCGCCACAATTTAGATCCCGTCATTTATATCCATCCACAATTTATATCCAGCCAACTATATCCCTCTACAATTTAAATATCATAAAATAAAACTTGTATCCCCCCATAATTTAGATCCTGCCATTTATATTCAGCCATAATTAAATCCCACCATCTATATCCAGCCACAATTTAGATCCCCTCATCTATATCCCACTACAATTTATGTCTCCTCAAATACAACTTGTATCCCGCCATCTATATCTTACCCACATCCCATCTAAATATAGAAGCCCAAATTTTAAAATGAAAAAAAGAAGCGGGAAAGAAAAAGGCTTAAACAAAATTTCCTTAATCCATTTCCGGTTTATATCGTCAAGGCTATTGAAGAATTGAAAATCCTCACATGTAAAATTTCCGCTATTTTGACCCTCACGTGCAAGATCTAGACGTGCAAGTTCTGGTCAAAATATATTCAAACTAGCATAAAAACATTCTACATCGAAAAAGTTCGTGGAAATAGCTGTTTTATTGGTTCACCTCAAAAAACAACTGGAAACTCATACGACCTACATATGCTTGTCGCAATGATAAAACATCATTGTAAGCCCTATAAAAAATATTTGAAAAACTAGCAAGTTGAATTTTATGAAATTTACTCAAGCATTTATGTTCAAGTTAGTCACACGCAGGTGTGCACACACATGCACACATATATACATATGGTAATTTCGTAATTTAACAATGAAATGAATATAATTTTGCACGCTTAGATCATACACATTTAGATCCGAGCCCCTCATTAGGTAACCATAAACAATAAATAGCATACTAGTTATTTCACCCCATGCCTACAAAGTAAGGATATTTTGATATGTTTTAAATATGAGTATATTTTGGAAAGTTTCTTCTATAACGTAGCATATTTTGTAGTGTATTCCATCTAAAACCTTTCAATCATATCACCCTGATCTTCCAAAGAAGACGTTCATCTACAATCCTGACAGATAGGACTGGAATACCTTTATATAGAACATCAGTGAGAATGACATTATCATATGTGAATTTGTTAAGTATAAGAAATTTCTGGTTTACATCCAACTATATATATTATTTGGTTACATGATCAGTAAAATATACTATATTGTTGTTATTTCTTTTAAACCAATCCACATAATTATGTCCTCAAGGCTATTGAAGAATAGAAAATCCTCAAATGTCGCATAGCCTCTATCTTGACACTAACTTGCAAATTCTATACGTGCAAGTTGTGATAAAATTATATTCAAACTAGCACAAAAAAATATTGCCTATTGAAAAAGTTTGTTCAAACGAATGGTTTATTTTTTCATCTCATAAAACAACTTGCCTCCTCGTATGGCCTAAATATGCTTGTCACAGTAATAAGTAACATAATCGTAAGCGATATTTAAAAAAAGTTTTAAAAACTAGCAAGTTCAATTTAAAAATATTACTTAAGAATTTATGTTATGTTAGTCACACGCAGGCCCACACATTGTGCTCATACACACAATTCATATCCCGCAATCTATATTCACAGCCTCAAATTAGCTACGGCCAAACAAATTATAAATCCCACCACAATTTAGATCCCGTAATCTATATCAAGACACAATTTTGATCCCAACATCTATATCCCTCCACAATTTATATCTCATAAAATACAACTTGCATCCCTCCATAATTTAGAACCCGTCATCTATAACCAACCACGATTTAGATCCCACCATATATATCCCGTTACAATTTATGTCTCGTAAAATACAATTTGTATCCCGCCATCTATATTCTACACATATCCCATCTAAATATAGAAGTGCAAAATTTAAAATGAAAAAAATAGAAGCGGGATAGGAAAGGGCTTAAAAAATTCCTTAATCCATTTTTGGTTTATATTGTCAGGGCCATTGAAGAATTGGAAATCCTCACATGTAAAATTTTAGCTATTTTGACCCTCACGTGAATGATCTAGACATGCAAGTTCTTGTCAAAATATATTCAAACTAGCATAAAAATATTATCCATTGAAAAATTCGTGCAATAACTATTTTATTGGTTCACCTCACAAAAAACAGGAATCTCATACGACCTATATATGCGTGTCACAATGATTAAAAATCATTGTAAGCCATATAAAAAATATTTTAAAAACTAGTAAGTTGAATTTTATGAAATTAACTTAAACATTTATTTTCAAGTTTGTCACACGCAGGCGTGCACACACACACACACACGAACACACACACACATGGTAATTTTCTAATCTAACAATAACATGAATATAATTTTGCACATCTAGATCTTGCACGTTTAGCTCCCCGGGGGGGGGGGGGGGGGGGGGGGGGGGG
>JAULKM010137975.1:0-18616 GCA_032355605.1 Rubia tinctorum
CTCCAATTTTCTTGAGAAAAAAATCATTCTTTAAAAATATCATAAAAAGAATTAGTTTAATTTAACCTATAAACCATTAATTTACTTCACAAACATGTTTAACGTTCTTTAAAAAACTTATAAACATAAAAATGATTTTGTAAAACTATAATTAATTATCAATAATATATTGACAAATATAAGAAAGATATGTTCATAATTATATAAATATATTTTAGTAAAATAATTTTTTTTTAATTTAAAAAATTCTAGCTAAATAGAATGAAAATCATAATATTTTTCTTTATTGAGTGAATAAATTATAATTAAATATAATATAATATTCTTATTTTAAATTATATGAAAATAAACTGTAATTTATTTTTATTTAAATATTAATACATTTAAAAATTATTCATTTAATTTGAATAAATTACAATAAAAAATCACTATTTTCTTACTACCTCTTTCCTGATAAAACTTTCTATGTTTTTGTCAACTTTCTCAAGTCATGTTTGACCATAAATTTCAACTAGTGTATATTTAATAACATTATCATTCGAGATATTGTTAGATTCCATGCAATATCTATTTTCTAAATATCAATTTTTATATACGATTTGTATACGTGACTAAAGTTATAGATGATAAATATGGTCTGAAAATGTTGACAAAAAAATAGGAAATTTTCTTTGGGACGGAGGGAGTATATATATGATTTGGGTTGATTTAGGTCATTTTGTGACCCAAACTGACCCGACCCTGTGCCGTTTGACCCAAAATTTGAATTGATTTGGGCGGGATGGTTGACCCATCCCGACCCGCGAGTCAACATGACCAGTCCCACTGAAAAGAAATCACACAGCACATCTGGCAATCACTTGTTTATTTCATAGTAAAAATGTAGAAGATGAATAGAGAAAGTAGATGCACTGTAACAAACTACAACTCACATTTTAAGTAGAATTATTGAAACAAACTTGAGAAACTTCCCTTCTTTAAGCTTGACTGCATATGCAGTTAGTTAACCTGTGACATTACTCTTGAAATTACTCCAATTTGAGTGGTTTTGTGAGAACTGAAGTTGCACAACCACGTCATTTACTAGCTCCCTTAAGAAGTGGTAGCACATCAATATTCTTGCTCCTGCCATGCATCACTGGATTCCGTGACAACTTAATTGTTTAGCTATTATCACGAAAAATGATAGTATCACCCCGTAAAATCTGAAATTGTCAATTTAACCTTGGACTTTATTGACTATTTTTTCAATGGCCAATTTGGCCAGATTTTTGTATAAATACGATTTTTCTCCCATTAAAAAATTGAAAATACATAAAATGTGAAATTATGAAATTTACCCTTGTCTATTTATGAATATTAAAACCTCTTCTACGACATTGCTCCTCTCTGTTCTTCAGATTCGCCCTGCTCCCTCCTCGACACGTAAATACTTGGTGAACTACACAAATACCTTGTCTTATTGCTGGTACACCACCACCGCCGGAGACGGAGATGATAGCGCAAATTCTTGCTGCTTAACAGGGGAAGGCTCAGATGGAACTAGAGGAGATTTTGAGACGCCGGGATGAGAAAGATTTAGCAAAAAATGAGGATTGTCGCTGGCGATTGTACTAGTTTCAACCACCGGCGGAGGTAGAAAATGGCAGATTTGTGCCACCGGATGTTCAACCCTCTCTTTTTGCTCCCTTTGTTTTCTATTCCACTTTGCTTGCTTGGTTGTTTTTGACAAATGATGTCTTCATTTGTTGAATGATTTAGTTTTCTGATGAAGGAATGGGGGAATCTGAGAAGCGGACTTCCACTATATTTATATATAGACTGTGTTGGATGACATGTTCATGAGATGTGGGTGTACGGTAGAAGCCCAGACGATGTTCGATGAAATTCCTGAGAGGAATCTGGTTTCTTGGAATGCTTTCTTGACGGGGTTTATCGAATGGGGGAACTTTGAATCTACCCGGAGTGTTTTTTATAGTTAGCCTGTGAGGAATGTTGTTTCTTGGACTGTTATTATTGATGGACACACACGGGTGAGCCACTTTGATGAAGCTTTTGAGTTGTTTCGAGATATGGCTCACGAATTTTATTTTTATCTATTGGTTCTAATGGTTGTGAGGGTAAAATCATACAATTTTTATTGAGAAAAATAAGTAGGGGTATTTTGGTCATTTTCAAGGTCAACATCGGATGGGAATTTGGGTATATATGCACAATTGCTAAAAAAATTAGGGTTAATTTTGTACTTTCAGTTTTTACAGGATTATATTGGCACTTTCGTAAAATAATAGGGTTAAAATGCATTTTCCCTTTTATTATCAAAATATTTTTTTTGTGTAGTTGTCATGTAATTGGTGTGTTATGCAAAATATTTTATAAGAGGGTTGTGTGACGGTTATGAGTTTGGTAGGAGTGAGTCAGAAAGATTTTTATGGGTTGTTACCCGGTTTGGGGGATGACTCTGGGTGCGGTGCGTCGTGGTGAGAAAATGGGACAGATTTCCACTTGCATCGCTGGGCTAGGGATTTTTCAGGCATATGCAAAGTCGCAGATGGTTGTCCCATTTTTTGTGTGCTTTTGGTAATTCCAATACTGAGTGAAACGACGGGTGATTTTCTTTCTTGTGTAGCCCGAGTAGGGAGGTGTGAAGTTGTGGGAGGAGCTTGTTTGCGAAGGGGGGCAAAACCATGTCAGGTCGCTTCTTATATTATGCATTAGGTTTGTAGGAATTGTGTTGGCTTGGTCTTTTGCTTGGGTGGTTGGAAGGTCAGTGGATAAGTGTTCCACGTGGGCAGAGTTTTTTCATATTCTTTCTGTTAAAATGTGTAACAAGTAATGCGTTTTGTTTCCCGAGGTTGAATAAGTACTTAAACAGTTATAAAAAAAAGGTGGGATTGAACCTTT
The DNA here is from genome assembly GCA_032355605.1 of Rubia tinctorum. Taxonomy (NCBI): domain Eukaryota; kingdom Viridiplantae; phylum Streptophyta; class Magnoliopsida; order Gentianales; family Rubiaceae; genus Rubia; species Rubia tinctorum. Next base: position 2,905 of record JAULKM010137975.1, read on the forward strand.
CAAGTACTATTATAAAGAAGGTCTACTTTTCGTATGCTGATATTTACCAAAAAAAGTATTGTTGTCATGGTATTTTTCAGGTGTAGTTGTGTATTGATTCATTGTAGTTAGGTGTTTGTGAGATTATTTATGAGAGTGTGTTGTGTGTTTTTCATGTTGTTGTTATGTGCTTTTGTGTTTCTATAAGTTGTAGGTTTCCTATGGTGTTAGTGGTTTGGGATATTGGAGTATCCAATGTATAGGTTGGGAAGACTCACGGTTATGTGATAACCTGACTTAAATGGGTGTGTAGGAAGCTTACCCCAGTTTTGGGGGTGCAGGCTCAGGTTATGTCCCTTGTGAAATGCTCTATAAATATTCATGTTTATTGTAAGTGTGTCTTTTAAGTTTGTATAGGCTATTTTACTTGATGTGTGTTATGGATTTTCCTTATTGCAGGATCTGCAGGTGATTATTTAATTCAGGGCTGGTATAATGATAATGTAGAAATTCCATCTGTCAGGCCCGTATATATGGGAGCTGAGGAGAACCCCTGCGAGGGGAGGTCCAGGCTTGCGGTGGCTTAAATCTAGAGAAAAGATGGACAAGACAGTTGAAAGACTCATGAAACAGGGTTGTTCAGGATTGTCAAGGTTGTTCATCTGTATATAAGACGAGACGAGTATCCAAGCAAGGTATTGTTCTCCTCTCTATTATACTCGCTTATTAGGAAGATGTTCTTATTAGTATGATGGTGCCCCTTGGGAAACAAGGGAGGTGCAGAGGGAGAATTGGAACATCATTCTCTAACTACTCTTCTAAGGTCCTAATGACTTGACTAGCTTACAACCGGAGATTTCGTTAACTATGTATCTTTGTAATATATTTGCTATTTGATAAGATGTAATACATCTTAGCGAGAAAGTTTAGAAAGGAAAGTTTTGTTGTTATGTATGGATTTAAGATTAATGAAATCTGAATTTTTTTTCTTTGCCTCGTGAGTGATTTTTTAGTGTATTGTATTTGTGTTGTTAACATTGCTTCGTGGATCGCGCCTAACTTAAGAAGCTGATATGAGGTATAATTATGCCCGATATCCACACAAAATCTAAGATTTTGCAACATCCAAAATTTTATCTTTCATGCAGAGCTACAACGTAAGCACCTAATCTCCTTATCCTATTTATATTGAGTTGAATTCAAATGAACTAAACTAAAAATAAATGTATTAAAAACCAATAGTATTATGTGACCTAAATTTTATCAAATTAAATTTTTACTAAACATAAATTAACCGAGTTGAATTGAAGTAAAAATAAGTTCGATAGAACAGGGTCTAAGTAATAATATCATGGTGTTCCATAAATTATTGAATGAAATTTATTGCTCAAGACAGCTCAATCATTAAATAAAGGATCACCTAATTTTATGGTGGCTTGGTTTAGGAACGTTGAGGGATTTGCTTGGAGCATCTAGTATTTATGAGGAATGGGACTTTGAATGAGGCAATGTATCCATCAAGAGAGTGGAAAATGACCAATTAATTGGGATGAATGTTCGAAAGGGGCTCTAATTTTTTTAATTAAGCAGACATTGGTAGGGATGATACCGGGGGTAAGGCGGGTGTGAATTATGGCCCCTTCATATTTATTCTCACCTGGAACTTTTATACTCATTCTCGTTTCATCACTCATAATGCATGCAACATTTAAATCCACAAATGTCTTATCCGCTTTAATATAAAACCTGCCCACCACCTACTTTGGTCTTCCTACTCATTTAAAACACATTGTACCTACTACACAATAATCTCCATAAACACTTAAAATCTATTATTTATTGATTTTAATAATAAAATTTAAAAAAACTTATACAAATATATTTATAGGTAGGATATGATTGTTATGGATAAATAACAATTTATTATTTATTCAATTTACAAGTATATAATGGGATTTGTGAGACGGGGCGGAGATAAAACAAATGTAAATTTATATCCTCGTCTGGCCTATTATCTTTATCAGAAATCATTTTCATATTCATATCTGCCCCAATCTCATCAAATCTACCTCAATATCTAATCTGTTGGGATGGATGCAGAGGCTGACTTCCACTAAAATCCTTCCCAGTGACATTCCTTGATTAAAGTTTGGAATGCAATAAATTTTTTGTGGTGGCAAATATTTGTCAATAGAGATGCATGCCAAATTACCAAGGGTTGAAGGTCAAATGATAAGGTTCATGTCCTTTTTGTTATTTGGCAATTTAATAATTATGCCAACATTTGTAAAGATAAGTAACTAAAATTGTAATTGAGTTTGTTATGTTAGGGAAATAGAGGAGTACAATAAACATGAACACTTATTTTTTATCTGATGAGAGGGTCTTTCTGGATTAAAAATGTTTCTGGAATTGGCGTGGCAAACCTAGGTCTTTGAGCACATGCAAAAAAAGTCCTCGGGGGTGGTTTCCAGAGAGAAATCCCTGACGCCCAAGTTAGGGTTATCTTTTCTATCATTCAATTCTTATGTAAGAATCCACTCCCATAGTTTGTCATACTATTTTCCTTATTTATAGAAGTTGTACCTTATGATCGCTGCCTTCGTATTTTTCCCCTCATTCCTAGATTAGCGGAGGTTGTTTGTGGTGATTAGTTCATCTACCGTTTCGAGCGAGGTGTTCTGCCCGCTCAGCGAACCAATATTTTCCTACGAGGTGGTTACTCTGATGTTAGAATTTTCTTCACTGAGTAGGTATATACCATAATCCCCCCGCAACGAAGTCATGGTTAGTGAACCGGATAAGATTTTTTAATCGAATTGAGTGAAGTGAATATATGTGTGAAGCTCAAAGAGTGAGTGCATTATAACTTTTTAGTTTGATAAGAAGTTATCGGTGAAGTGAAAATGACTTCGTAGGTAAAGAAATGCATAAAACTATAAATAAGCATTGTGTTCTTATAACTTATGGAGGTGGTTACTAGTGGCCCGAAAATCAAGGAAAATGTTCAATTATAAATTAAATGATATGTGAACTAATGATTACTAAGTGATAATTGTAACTGTGCATTTGACGGTCCTGAGTTTGGACTGACATACAGGCAATGTGATTTGCAAAGTAACATTTTTGTGGGCTAACCTTTATGAACTTTTTGTTCAGTAGGTTTGTTTTGCAATTGTTGTCCTCTTCTGGAATCTCCTTTTTTCAATAGAGATGCATGCCATTTCTACATGGGCTGAAGGTCAAATGTTAAGGTTCATGTCTTTTTCGTTATTCCACTGAATAAGTGTGCCAATATTTGTAAAAGTTACTAATCAAAATGGTACGGGGGGTTATGTTAGGAAATGGAGGAGTGAAATTAAACATGAACACTTCATACTTATTTATAAATATAAATTTCATACTTCACACTCAAAAAAAAATCTTCAAGACATTGCTTTTCATGTCATGGCTTTGATTCAGGGCAATTGGGTTAAGGTTCATCTATTTTATTCTTTTGTTGTTTTTTGTGTTTCAAAACATGAAAAAATTTCACTAATTTAGTGAATGTGGATATGTATCTATCTCATCAAGTGAAAACTAATACTCGAAAGGATTGACTAATATTGTTCTAATTATTCAAGCATTTGTGAAACTAATTTTATGCAGGTTGATCAGCAGGGGAAAGGGCCTAGATTAAGAAGCTCCCGGGAAATAACAATTGTAGGGGAAAAATTTTATGCTTTTGTTGGTGAATTTTCCCTGTTGACAACAAGCTCTATGTATTTGATCTTGTCGAAAAAACATGGCCAGTTTTTTATGCTATTGGAGATGTGCCTAGACCTAGGGTTGGGATAACCATGACCTCTATTGGTGAAAAGATCTATTTGTTTTGGGGTATAGATGGGACAAATAAACAATTCAATGAATTGTATGTATTAGACCTATGTACAAACAAATGGACCATTTCTTCCAATGGGGAGACAGGTCCAGGTCTCGATAGCCGAAGCTGCCACTCTGTGGTGGTTGATGATTGGTGGATATATGTGTTTGGTGGTTTTGATGTTTCTGGCTGGCTGAATGAGTTTTGGGTTTATGATTTCAGGGTGGAGAAATGGATCAAACGTCATTCGGCTGGAAAGAAATGCAAGCCCGGGGTGGCTCAGGTTGGCAGATTCACGTGGGAAACTATTGGTTTTTTATGGTTTTTCAGGCGAGGAGCTTGATGATGTTCACTTCTCTAATAAGGAAAAGGAATAATGGAGGGAGGTAGAGACTACAGGAGAGAAGCCATCGCCTGCAGCAGGTTCTCGGTTATTTCACTTGGGAAGCATGTGTTTGTGTATGGTGGAGAGGTATATCCTAGTTTTCAGGTCATCTGGATGTTGGGAAATTTTTAAAAATAAGTGTTTGTTTTAAATACTAAGAAAATTTTTTGGCAGAAGTTGGAGGATGAAGAGAATTTTGGTGAGCATCAAGGGCCGAGAGGATGGTTTGCATATGCAGGTGGGAAGCTGGAAGGAGAAGATGGGCTGCTAGTATATGGTGCCGATTATTCCACCAATGATAGGCTTGGGGATATGTTCTTCTTCTCTTCCAAGTTTGTAATGGGAAACTGATGGCTCTTAACATTAATCGTCAATTAATATTAAAAATAAATAAATACGAATAAATATTGTCCCATCTGTTGCAGGCTGCAGGTTTCTTTATAAATGAAAATTAAATAATTGTACAAGAAAACATGCGAGGACTGTTTCCATGCACAAATTGATCACTTTTATTTTCATTAGAACCTACATATGAATGTTGTACAATGAAGAAAATATAACATCTACTAAACTCTTATCCAATTTTACATATTCGACTTTATGGATAATATCTGACTAACATGTTCGGTTAAGACACATCACTTCATTTATTTTGAATTTGTGTTTCTCTCATTCTCATTTTCATTGACAAAAATAAATTAAAATATAACATTTTCAATATTTAATAAAATTCTACAAATTACCAAAATGAGTCTCAAGTCAAATTCGACAAGTAAATTAGCTTATACAACAACTTTCGAAAAACAAAATACAAGCATTATGTTTATCTTCTGCTCACCCAATAGTAAAATTTGTTCTTTCATATAGGCATTTGGTTTGAATTAATTTATTTTAATTAATTGAATAGTATAACTGCAGTTTACACTGGGACAGAAAGAGTATCATATTTATTAGCACTATAACATACATGTTTTTTTACCTCAGTTCTAATGACATTTTACGTAGGTTTTTAGTTTACATAGTACAAAGTACATTTTTTACCTCAGTTTTGGACTAATGTGAGTAGGTTTTGTGACCGACGTCGGTACAAGCAAGAATGTCAATGATAGATGACCATATCTGCGAAGTCGATAAAGTCGACATCAGCATGCATAAGAACCGGCGTTGAGGGAAATTAATCACTGCAATATGAGAGGATAAGCTGCGACTTAAGGACAGCCGACATCGCGGGTAATTAAGGTCGACGTTGCAAGATCAACGACATTGCGTGCTCTTGGGCATCCACCTCATGTGGTTGCTAACGTGGAAGATTAATGAATATGAAATTTTTTAGAGGGGGGACATCGAAATTTTTTTGATGTTGGTTCATGCGATGTTTATAGGGTGTCGTCTTTCCACGTGTATGTGCAACATCACGGATAAATTGTGGAGACATCGGTTCTCGTACAATATTATAATATTTCATATTTGATGATACAAAGAATCGTTAGTTAACAGTCGTTACATGTTATTGAATAATCCAAAACCCATGAAATTGGTAAACATCATACAACAATCAATTGTTGTTCAAATAATGTGGGAATCAATGACATTTAAAAAAACCCATATAAGTTAAACATATATTACCAACACATGTCAGAATATATAAAAATACATAAAGTTGATGTAAAATTGGGAGATTAATTGTATTGAACCTCCCTTGCCTACATTGTTCCCTTGCCTACATTGTACGGAATTAACAATATCGTGTGGACTATGGAAATGACAAGTGTGTTCTGAAAGTCCATCAATAAATCTCTTTGTCCAATTACAACAAATACACATGAAACAAAATTTATGTTAGAATTGGGCAGTCCCCAAATAATATACACATAATATAGTCAAGTGCAGACGACATTAATCTCAACAAGGAAAAATTACCTTATCTGCTTTAAAGCAACATCGCATGAAGGATAGACCGAAGTTGCAGTGTACGATTGATGAGCGACATCGGACATTCATATTTGCTTCTGTCATTTCCTAGCAAATGCAACGTTGATCAACGTTCGGTCCCATATTGTAAGGGACGAGGAATTGCAACTGACGCCGAACATTCAACCTATGTTCATACAAAGATTTGATTATTGTCCACAATCAACCCTAATCTAAGCCTTTTTTCTCACTCCTTACAAACATGGCATTATCTTGGAACCACAAAAAATATACACTATATAACATGTAACATAATCATCATACTTCATGAAAATGTCAGTCATCGGTGAATGATGAAAAAAACATATAGAAGGCATGTTCATAAAATTGGTAAATGAAGATGGAATGGATGGAAAACTACCTCAATTAATTTGAACCCGGAGATGCTCCATCCATGATACTTGTTGAAGTTTGAGAGAATAAATTAGATTGGGATCTTTAGTGGTTTTAATGTTGTGAATGGAAATGATGGTGTGGAGTGGGTTAGGACGAAGTGTGTTGGAGATAGGAAATGGGTGTTGGTGCTGAATATTATTGACATGAAATGGGATTGAGGGATATTTTGGTTCAAATTTGGTGCTGAATATTATTTTCAGATCAACCGACGTTGGTCAAGGGTCAGTTTTTGGTTCGTTCTATGCGACACAATTGTGATGTCGTAGATAAGGTCCATAGTCAAAAATTCTAAAAGTGTCGTAAAATACTCCGTGTTAAAATTAATGCCCCTTCAGTTGACTAGTTTATGCCAAATAAGAACAACATTGTGCTGCAAATGTGAATAACAAAATGTTATCTCCAATTTTGCATTTTGACTTCTCCCACTTTCTTGGGGGCCTAAGTGCAAAAATGAAAAAAATTTATTGGTTGTCCCAAACTCGATTACGATCGTCCCGAAAAGAAACTTTGTCACCCATAGTCAAACTTATACTAATCGTGGGTAATAAAGAAACTGATCTTATTCCCTCAGAGACTTCCAGAAGTTCATCCCGAATGAACCTTGTATGCTTATAAGTAACCATCTACAATTTCCTCTAAACCATGTACTAGCACTTTTTAAAATTTGATGGACGGAATTTTATTAAATTTTTTATTTCAAAAAAAACCAATAATATGAAATTTCATGTGATTCTATGTGGAAATTATCGTTCTCATAACGCTTATAGCAAGAGTATTAATGGAATACTAACAAAAGTGATAGGTGACTACCCCAATTCGTGCCTCTCTTAGATAGTATGCATAATCTCCATGTCAAACATCTGTCCTAACGTTCGGGTGCAGAGTTCTGAAGCATAGCGAACATGCAGGGAAGTTTGGGTCATAGTGTAATTTTTGCAAAGTTTCGTCATACACTGTCTGAGAAGATTTTGGTCCCGTTCCATTGACCCGTGCATGAACAAATCGGAACATCATGCTCACGAATTGGTGAATTAGATAAGGGTATCTCCAATTTCGCAATTCAATTTCTCACACTTTCTTGGAGGAACCTAAGTGCAAAATTGAAAAGTAAACCGACAGTCCCAAAATCTATTCCAATCGTCTTGGACGGGACCTTTGCCATCCCTAGCCAAACTTATGATCACTGAAAGTGATAAAGAAACAACATTATCCCACAGAGACTTCCACAACATCGTTTGATTAACCCTTTTCTTTTTGGAGCAAGTACTAGGGTTTATCCTCTTGATGGGCTGGACCAATAGGCATTGTCCAAGGGATAATAAACAGTAGGTCAACCTTCTACTCATGGGTTAGTACACTTTGTCCCATTATTAATAGTTTACTATCAATAAGCCCCCAGAAAGTCAAAGGGTCTACCAAGAGCCCTCTATCTTTGATTGTTTGCTAAAAGCCTCTGACAAAGCCTTCAAGCTTCGACCGTTTGGTTATTCACACGATTTTTCAAGGTTTGACCAAGGGCTCAACATAGGTTGCAACCTTTGGCTTTCTCTTCTCTAAGGTAGGAAGCATCAATCTTGAGAGCGGGAAAGGCGTTAGGCGTTTCTTCCTCACCGGCCCATGAAGTGAGTTGTATTAAATGGGGGGGTGTAACATACGTGTCCAATCGCGTTAACTGAGGGACAATATTCCCTCACGCAGATAGATTACCCCATTTCTACATGTTTCCCCAATTCTTCTCTCTGGTTGCCCTAGGTAATCATTGGCTCTGTTTGGCAGGGCTTTTTACCTGTTGTGCTTATAAGCAAAACACTTTTTGGTGTTTGGTAAACTGCTAAAAAGCAGCTTATTTTGAAAACAGCAGCTATTTTTGGGGGAAAAGCAGAAGTTGGTCTCCCTCTGCTTTCAAAATAAGTCAGCTTTGCTTATAAGCACAGCTCTACCAAACAGACCCATTATCCCCTTCCTCGTTTCTTCTATATAAGCCATCCCTTGGGCTTATTTATTTCTATTAATCATCTCTTACTTAAGGAATTTTCAGAGCTCTCGTTCTCTTTCTTCAAAGCCTCTGGCGCACTCTCCCTTTTTCAGAGCTAAGCCCACCCGTAGTTGATCAGGAACTAAGAGTAATCCCATTTCCATCTTCTTTTGCTCTTTGTCTTTATTAAGAAATGTCAGAAACACCTTCTGGATCTACCACGGTGGGGGAAATGACTCTTATAAACTCCATTACTAGGATTCTGACTCAATTCCGGCCTCAGTCACTGGATCAGACCCCTCCAAACTGGTCTCCGGTTCAAGGGATAGGTCAGTCAAAGGAAACTCAGACCGCTGCCCTACACGACAACTAGGATTTTGTTGTAAATGGGTTATATCGCGGGAGCAGGTACCGAAGGGAGTTTACATCGAACAAGTTGATGAAAGGAGGTTTTTCTACTGAGAGACTCCTGAGCCCACCATCGAGAGCCCCTACCGAGTCCCCGAGGAGATCACTAAGAGGCTTGCCACCCTTTCAACTCTTGTGAAGATCCCCTCGAATCTTAAGCTGAAACTACTTCAAGATGATAAGACTCCCAGCAATACTCGAGCAGGGTGGTGCTTCCTATTTCCTCCTCTGTTCTCCCAGCTTATCGAGGAAAATATGGTTAACCCAGCTTAGCTCCATCCTAATGTTTTATTTATGTCCAGGCCTTCATTACTTAGTGCTAGAAGCTCAGTGTTGTTCCCTCATATGAGTTTTTCTGATCCTTCTATTACCTATCTCAAAGTAAGGCAATTGTAAACGGGAGGGATGAGTCTGAAGACATATTTATTCTCATAAATATGTCATCTCCCCACTCCATCGAGATATCCACCAACTACAAAGGGTGGCACTTGACCCCCGCATACACCTTCGAGTGCGAAGCGGACTGTTACTGGGTCCCCCACTAGAATTTCATACCAAAGCTCAAGTTACCAAATGAGTATTGTGTACCGGAGGGCTTTAAGGTACCCCAATGAGATCGAAGGTACTCCAAAAAAAAACATCACCATATTCTTCCAACAATATTTCCAACTTCTTCTTAGCATATTCGGGCATTAACCTTCCTACAACCACTGTCCCAAATCTCAAATATGCATCGTTTACGTATCAGCTAGGTCAATTTCTCCATGTACCGAAGCCATATCTCTCATTCTCCTTGCATCTCTTACTGCCGTCAAGTTGAAATTTTTAGCGACCATTTGATCCCCTTGGATGGCAGCTATCCCCTTATCAATGGGGAACTTTATCATTAGATGGTAAGGAGTCACACTACTCGAGCTTGGCACATCCATGGCCTTCCCAGGATTACATTATAGGGCGAGTATGCATTGATAACTGCAAAATTATGGTTTATCATTACTCCCCTATCTCTATCAGCAATTCGAACTAACAATGTAATTACTCCAAAGAAAATATGGTTTTTCCAATAAAACCCGATAAAGGTGAGGCAGATTTTTTCAAGTTACTGCGACCTATATCCAACTGGTAAAAAAAGGTAGTGAACATCACCTCCACTCCACTTTCATCATCAATAAAAAAAACCTCTTCGCCAAGGAATTCCCAATCACAACCAAGACCACCATGGGATTAGCATGTGGAGTTTGATTCGGAACTGTATTTGCCTTTGAGAATGTAATTGTTTCATCTAGCCAGAACCTCTTATTTCGTGGCTCATCTGCAGGAACTTGGCTTGAATCAGCCTTTATGATTATGTTTGAAGACCTTTCCTCCATGATTCCATTGATTACATTAAAGACCCTGCGGATCGGTGGATTATCCCCATTACTATTTTCCAGATTCTCAACAGGCTGCTCTGGTGGCTTGTCATCCCTTCTTTCTTGGCCTTGATTCTTAGGTCCCTGATTTTAAGGTCTCTTACCTCCTCTAATTCTGTTTTTCTAATAATTTCTCTTATACGGCCACCACTCCCTGCGATCATTCCTGGTCATTGGAGGTTTTTCACGGTTCTCACGTGAATGTCCAGGGCCTTGAAATCGCCTTTCCCTTGCACACTTTTCAATCTCCATTCTTAGATTAGCACAATTATTTGTGCTATGGCCATAGTCTTTGTGATGATCGCAATACATATTTGTGGCTCTTCCCGCTACCATCGCATCCACCATTTTCAGCATGGGTAGGGGTGGTTTGAACATTCCTTGATGTATACTCAAAATCTATGCCAGAGATCTATTCATAGGTACATCTTTTGAAATTGAGTCTAGCCATTTCCATTGGTCTCTTCCCAAGATGATCAATACTCTTCCCCGACTTATCTACCAAGCTTTCCTTCTTCTTCTTGGTTGGTTCTTCAACCTTTGAGTATTGCTCCAATACCTCTTGGTGTTTTTATGAGTATTAGTACTCTACTTCTTGTACAATTCCAAATCCTTCATTCCCAGAAAACATCCTTGAATCACCTTATTCTCTGTGGCTTCCACCACTTATTAACTCCCATACCCATAACAGTGATAGAAAGCTTCTATAGTCTCTCCTGACTTCTGCTTAGTCTAGCATAGCTCTACCAAAGTCTCGATAAAACCTATTTTTTTGGGAATACTGACTCAATAGAGCCCCACTGAAATCTCTACAGAAATGTAAGGAAGCCCTCGGCAACTTATTGAACCACTCTTCAGCTTTTCCTCAAAAGTAACTTCCGACAAACTTACATGTCAACTTTTCCTCAAAATCTTTTGAATGCATTAGACTTAAAAACATATAAATTAACTTTTGAGGATCCATATCTCCACTATAAGTAGGAAGCCTCTCTGAGGGTTTTGTATTTGTTGGTCACCGGACTACAGTTATCAGTGAGCTAAAAGGGAAACATACACCCTGCCATATCGGCCCAATCAATCTGTCTAACTATCTCTTTAACGAATCTCCAGCATCTACTGTCAACCCCTACAGCTCCCTAGGTTAGTTCAACCCTTCATTGGTTTCTTCGTATGACATTTAAATAGGATTTTCCCATGGCCTCATAACCCCCGAATGCATTAAAAACTTTCCATAAGAGTCATAAGGTCCTTGAACAATAATAAGATTCTAAAACTGCGTACTGCTATATCCCTAAAACCCCATGGAAGACATCATTCCATATCTATCTTCAGCACCTGAAAAAGCAATTGTTGATACTATCGGCATCAAAAAGGCCATTTGAATACATTATCCCCTATGAATGGTCTGGGAAAAAAGGTTGAGGTTGTGATTAATGCGCTTCCCCTGCATATCCAAGATATAGAAATACCAACATAGGTTCAGAGAAAGCTCCTACTGGCATCTCTATAACTATCAAAGGCGTCACACCCCTCGACATACTCATGGTCGTCTAGGGAGGGGAGTAACCTGATATTCTGTAGCAGCTAACATCTGCTACTCCTGTGCCAAATCCGGCTGCGACCCAGCCATCTACATATCTCGATTCTCCTAAACATCCCATTCATAGGCTTCAATGTACGAATCTAAAGAAACTTCTATAAAACTCCATCTCTGTCATTGTGTGAACCTTCCAACACGTTCTACACCGAGCTGGTGTTCCCAAAACTAGGCTTTATGTTAATGTCTGGGTGTCTCGGGGACCCTACCACATCAGTTTGAGGGGCCTCGACAGGTATAAGATTAAGCCCACTCGAGACCTGTATTACCTAATGCTCGACAGTCGAAACTTTTACCATTCCAAGCTCAACTATCGAGACTTGCTCCACCTCGCACTCAACGTTCTGCGAAGGCGAGGGATTAACTGTCTTGCTTCTTCTCCTGTATTTGGATTGTACTTTGTCACTGATGCTTGTTCCCTTCTGCCTCAACCTCTCACTCCTTCGAGTAGCCATAGAAGTGAACATAAACAAAAAGACTCAAACCTGACTTAATCAACCCCACTGGGCGTGCCAATTGATGTGTATTAAAACTGATCAAGCAGCTCTTTCAAATCCCTTGGTTGGAATCTACAAGAAAACAAGCCACGGGAAGTCCCATGGAAAAATTCTCTGATGCTTAAGTCAGCCAAGTGTGTCAATATTGTATTAAAACAGAATGAATGTTAAAATGAATATGTGCCCTATATTTATACTATATAACCCTAGTAGTATTTACCTTGAATTATAACTTTGAATTACCATAAAATGCAGTCATTAAGTTTGTCTGCTCCAAATACCTTAGCTGGGCAAAAATAAGCTCATCATGCTATTTGATCTAACCATTATCAAAGGTATTCAATTAGGATCATTCAAATGTACTAGGGATTCGATAAACAATACAATGTTGGCGGAATGGAGATCAAACATGGTAGAATAAGACAAAGAAGGTGCACACAACAAAGTGTAATACTCTAATTTGATTAATATTAATTATCGTTGTAGTAGAGCTGGATAAAACATTTGAGGCCAAGCACACGCGAAATGGTGTAGTGATGGAAGCCAGCTTCAAAGAAAAGTTGATGTTTGTTATATTATGTTCATATTTTGTGGGATTATTATGATTTTATTCAGATATAATTTTCACTTTAGCTGTTTTTAGTGCAGGAATTCATGGATTGTGAATAATTGATAAGGAGCTACACATTGTACCTTTCCCCTTAATTCAATTTTTCATATCATTATGTGACTGGTGAAGTCAATAACTTTATGTTCTAAATCATCAGCACAGCCTGATTTAGGACACCTCATAAACCATTATGGGCATATGTACAATTTCTCTTAGATTTGAACTCCAGCATGATCATCCTACATTTGGGATTGATGTTCCATTTGCAGTATATGACCTTTTTAATAAACTATTCGATGATGCATGTACTGAAATTGTTGTTGCTATTTCTTAGGTATTCAACGGAAAAAAACACAGACTTTGTTTGTGGCACCTAAAATAGAACGCAATTAGTCACTACGGTAAAGTAAAGAGTGATGAAGAATTTGGAATGGTATTCGACCACTATTTGAAAGGTTGTGCAAATGAAGAAGAATTTGAAAGATGTTGGAATTCCATAATGCAAACCTACCAGTTGCAGGACAAAAAATGGTTAATGCGCTTGTATGAACTTTGGGATAAATGGTGTATTGCACTAAGCAAGGATTTCTTCTCAGCTAGAAATTTGTCATCACAACGTAGTGAAAGAACCAACAAAGCAATCAGCTTCAGTGCTTCAAAAACAACCAACTTGACACAGTTTTTTTGCAATATTTGGAAAAATGGTCAAAAGTTGGAGAAGCACAGAGACAAACAGGGAGTATAGCGGATCAATAGGAAAATAAAGAGAAGCAGTAGAAGGGCACGGATTGCTGAAGCATGCTGGCGAGATATACACTCTTAAAATTTTCAAGGATTTTGAAATAGAGTGGAAACTGGTGATGGCAAGTAAAGTGGAGAAAATATTCAACACTGGCTATGTTTATGAAGTCAACCCAAAAATTAATGCAACAAAGGTAGAGAAGGTTTATTACAGACTCAGGGATGGTAAAGTGGAGATCAACTGTTCATGCAAATACTTTGAAGAAATTGGGCTGTTGTGCTTCCACGGCCTTCAGGTGCTCCACTTGCGCAACATCACAACCATACCTGAAGAGATGGACAAAGATGGAAAAGAAGGAAATATGGAATAGAGTACTTGGAGGTGCATCAACACAAACTAACAAAAACAACAGTGAGATGAAAGTTAAGATACCATGGCGCCATGAGATGCTAAGAAAATACTACAATTTAGTGTTGAAATGTGAAGATGACAGAGAAACTCGTAGAATACTAGAGGATGGTTTAAACAAGGATTCAACTACAGTGTGTCAGCTGCTTTCAATGAAAGATCAAGACAACTGAACAATCAGTGACAAATAGTGCCAAGGATTCACCAACAAAAAGTGCTCCAGAAGTCCTAGATCCGAAAGGAGCAAAAACAAAGGGAAGAAGTAAGAGGTTTAAAGGGAAGCTTAAAGGAAGAAGCACAGAAGGAGGAGTTTGGGTCCAAGAATCCAAAAGCCCAAATTATCTGAATCAGAGATCACCAAAGTTGATGAAGCAAGAGTTCTAAACTTGCAGAACAAATTTGATGTTTCAATACTGTTATGTAATGTTTCAACACTTTCATTTGATGTTACATTTTTTTCAAAAAAAATTGATGCTACATTTTTAAGAAGTGAGGATCTTGAATTAAAAATTCTTGCTCAACTCAGTGTAATACAAAAGGTTTATTATGGGAATCATTTTAAAGTTTACAGGTTTCCATAAGTTTCTTGCTTTAGTACTGAAAGTTGATTTACAGGAATATGATGTTTTAAATAATAGTTGTGATGACTTACGATACCAAATGATCATTTTAATAGGGTTTTACATTTAGTATACCAAAATTTACAACAACAAAATGTGACATTTTTTTAATGATACACTAAACAACTACTAAATTTGTGATGTCCTAATCTTAAAACATAATGTTTCATACTAAATCATTAATGAAAAAAACTCTACACATAGACTAATGAACGTTAAAGCATAAAAAGTAGGCATTATCATCAACACCCTAAAAAATCAAAACCTGCTATTGAATTGTCACCGCATTACTTTAAAAGATCAACTTCAGACTAAAATTCAAAAACCAAATGTCAAATTCCAACAAGAATTCTAAGAATCACCTAAATATACTTATCCAAACCAAAAACATCCAGAAAACATCCAAACCCAACAATCCTAAAACCTCAACTGACAATAGTTAAAACATCATAACCAAATAGAGTTCATCACTATTAAAAAAACTACTAATTCTTCTTTGACCCCTTCGATGACTTTGCTACATGTTCACCCTTCTTCTGAACAGCTTTAGCCCCCTTCTTCTCAGGTACATCAACAGAAGAACCTGCAACTCCTCCTATGTTCTCCAAGATCTCAATCCTAAGGTTAAAAAAAGGTTCTCCTCTAGTCTTCAATGCTGGAACTTCAAGTGTGCACTTCTTCATTGACTTTTTGATGATTTCATCAATTTGATCAAACAGACCATCCCTGAAATATTCCTGTGAACACACAGGAATTGAAACTGCAAGAACGACATCTTGGGCTGGAGCTGGAGTTTTTTCACCCAGCTTCATCATCTCAGCCACATAGGATCGCGTAACGATATCAATAT